>CAXARA010001198.1:0-26628 GCA_963971135.1 Stenus bimaculatus
AAAATAAAATTATTTAAACAAAATTTACATTTTTTTATAAAGAAATAAAAAAGTTACAGCAGTTTTTGTTTGATTTTTAAGAAAAACGCATTATTTCTAAAAAATAAAGTTTTTTTGATATAATTTTAAAAGTAATCGTCCGAAAAATTTTAAAACTACATTTCTAATTAGATTTCATGAAAATAAAATTATTTAAACAAAATTTACATTTTTTTATAAAGAAATAAAAAAGTTTCTGCAGTTTTTGTGTGATTTTTAAGAAAAACGTTTTTTTGGTATAATTTTAAAAATAATCGACCGAAAAATTTTAAAACTACATTTCTAATTAGATTTCATGAAAATAAAATTATTTAAACAAAATTTACATTTTTTTATAAAGAAATAAAAAAGTTACAGCAGTTTTTGTTTGATTTTTAAGAAAAACGCATTATTTCTAAAAAATAACGTTTTTTTGATATAATTTTAAAAGTAATCGTCCGAAAAATTTTAAAACTACATTTCTAATTAGATTTCATGAAAATAAAATTATTTAAACAAAATTTACATTTTTTTATAAAGAAATAAAAAAGTTTCTGCAGTTTTTGTGTGATTTTTAAGAAAAATGTTTTTTTGGTATAATTTTAAAAATAATCGACCGAAAAATTTTAAAACTACATTTCTAATTAGATTTCATGAAAATAAAATTATTTAAACAAAATTTACATTTTTTTATAAAGAAATAAAAAAGTTACAGCAGTTTTTGTTTGATTTTTAAGAAAAACGCATTATTTCTAAAAAATAACGTTTTTTTGATATAATTTTAAAAGTAATCATCCGAAAAATTTTAAAACTACATTTCTAATTAGATTTCATGAAAATAATATTATTTAAACAAAATTTACATTTTTTTATAAAGAAATAAAAAAGTTACAGCAGTTTTAGTTTGATTTTTAAGAAAAACGTTTTTTTGGTATAATTTTAAAAATAATCGACCGAAACATTTTAAAACTACATTTCTAATTAGATTTCATGAAAATAAAATTATTTAAACAAAATTTACATTTTTTTATAAAGAAATAAAAAAGTTACAGCAGTTTTTGTTTGATTTTTAAGAAAAACGCATTATTTCTAAAAAATAAAGTTTTTTTGATATAATTTTAAAAGTAATCGTCCGAAAAATTTTAAAACTACATTTCTAATTAGATTTCATGAAAATAAAATTATTTAAACAAAATTTACATTTTTTTATAAAGAAATAAAAAAGTTTCTGCAGTTTTTGTGTGATTTTTAAGAAAAACGTTTTTTTGGTATAATTTTAAAAATAATCGACCGAAAAATTTTAAAACTACATTTCTAATTAGATTTCATGAAAATAAAATTATTTAAACAAAATTTACATTTTTTTATAAAGAAATAAAAAAGTTACAGCAGTTTTTGTTTGATTTTTAAGAAAAACGCATTATTTCTAAAAAATAACGTTTTTTTGATATAATTTTAAAAGTAATCGTCCGAAAAATTTTAAAACTACATTTCTAATTAGATTTCATGAAAATAAAATTATTTAAACAAAATTTACATTTTTTTATAAAGAAATAAAAAAGTTACAGCAGTTTTAGTTTGATTTTTAAGAAAAACGTTTTTTTGGTATAATTTTAAAAATAATCGACCGAAAAATTTTAAAACTACATTTCTAATTAGATTTCATGAAAATAAAATTATTTAAACAAAATTTACATTTTTTTATAAAGAAATAAAAAAGTTACAGCAGTTTTTGTTTGATTTTTAAGAAAAACGCATTATTTCTAAAAAATAACGTTTTTTTGATATAATTTTAAAAGTAATCGTCCGAAAAATTTTAAAACTACATTTCTAATTAGATTTCATGAAAATAATATTATTTAAACAAAATTTACATTTTTTTATAAAGAAATAAAAAAGTTACAGCAGTTTTAGTTTGATTTTTAAGAAAAACGTTTTTTTGGTATAATTTTAAAAATAATCGACCGAAAAATTTTAAAACTACATTTCTAATTAGATTTCATGAAAATAAAATTATTTAAACAAAATTTACATTTTTTTATAAAGAAATAAAAAAGTTACAGCAGTTTTTGTTTGATTTTTAAGAAAAACGCATTATTTCTAAAAAATAAAGTTTTTTTGATATAATTTTAAAAGTAATCGTCCGAAAAATTTTAAAACTACATTTCTAATTAGATTTCATGAAAATAAAATTATTTAAACAAAATTTACATTTTTTTATAAAGAAATAAAAAAGTTTCTGCAGTTTTTGTGTGATTTTTAAGAAAAACGTTTTTTTGGTATAATTTTAAAAATAATCGACCGAAAAATTTTAAAACTACATTTCTAATTAGATTTCATGAAAATAAAATTATTTAAACAAAATTTACATTTTTTTATAAAGAAATAAAAAAGTTACAGCAGTTTTTGTTTGATTTTTAAGAAAAACGCATTATTTCTAAAAAATAACGTTTTTTTGATATAATTTTAAAAGTAATCGTCCGAAAAATTTTAAAACTACATTTCTAATTAGATTTCATGAAAATAAAATTATTTAAACAAAATTTACATTTTTTTATAAAGAAATAAAAAAGTTTCTGCAGTTTTTGTGTGATTTTTAAGAAAAACGTTTTTTTGGTATAATTTTAAAAATAATCGACCGAAAAATTTTAAAACTACATATCTAATTAGATTTCATGAAAATAAAATTATTTAAACAAAATTTACATTTTTTTATAAAGAAATAAAAAAGTTACAGCAGTTTTTGTTTGATTTTTAAGAAAAACGCATTATTTCTAAAAAATAAAGTTTTTTTGATATAATTTTAAAAGTAATCGTCCGAAAAATTTTAAAACTACATTTCTAATTAGATTTCATGAAAATAAAATTATTTAAACAAAATTTACATTTTTTTATAAAGAAATAAAAAAGTTTCTGCAGTTTTTGTGTGATTTTTAAGAAAAACGTTTTTTTGGTATAATTTTAAAAATAATCGACCGAAAAATTTTAAAACTACATTTCTAATTAGATTTCATGAAAATAAAATTATTTAAACAAAATTTACATTTTTTTATAAAGAAATAAAAAAGTTACAGCAGTTTTTGTTTGATTTTTAAGAAAAACGCATTATTTCTAAAAAATAACGTTTTTTTGATATAATTTTAAAAGTAATCGTCCGAAAAATTTTAAAACTACATTTCTAATTAGATTTCATGAAAATAAAATTATTTAAACAAAATTTACATTTTTTTATAAAGAAATAAAAAAGTTTCTGCTGTTTTTGTGTGATTTTTAAGAAAAACGTTTTTTTGGTATAATTTTAAAAATAATCGACCGAAAAATTTTAAAACTACATTTCTAATTAGATTTCATGAAAATAAAATTATTTAAACAAAATTTACATTTTTTTATAAAGAAATAAAAAAGTTACAGCAGTTTTTGTTTGATTTTTAAGAAAAACGCATTATTTCTAAAAAATAAAGTTTTTTTGATATAATTTTAAAAGTAATCGTCCGAAAAATTTTAAAACTACATTTCTAATTAGATTTCATAAAAATAAAATTATTTAAACAAAATTTACATTTTTTTATAAAGAAATAAAAAAGTTTCTGCAGTTTATGTGTGATTTTTAAGAAAAACGTTTTTTTGGTATAATTTTAAAAATAATCGACCGAAAAATTTTAAAACTACATTTCTAATTAGATTTCATGAAAATAAAATTATTTAAACAAAATTTACATTTTTTTATAAAGAAATAAAAAAGTTTCTGCAGTTTTTGTGTGATTTTTAAGAAAAACGTTTTTTTGGTATAATTTTAAAAATAATCGACCGAAAAATTTTAAAACTACATTTCTAATTAGATTTCATGAAAATAAAATTATTTAAACAAAATTTACATTTTTTTATAAAGAAATAAAAAAGTTACAGCAGTTTTTGTTTGATTTTTAAGAAAAACGCATTATTTCTAAAAAATAAAGTTTTTTTGATATAATTTTAAAAGTAATCGTCCGAAAAATTTTAAAACTACATTTCTAATTAGATTTCATGAAAATAATATTATTTAAACAAAATTTACATTTTTTTATAAAGAAATAAAAAAGTTACAGCAGTTTTAGTTTGATTTTTAAGAAAAACGTTTTTTTGGTATAATTTTAAAAATAATCGACCGAAAAATTTTAAAACTACATTTCTAATTAGATTTCATGAAAATAAAATTATTTAAACAAAATTTACATTTTTTTATAAAGAAATAAAAAAGTTACAGCAGTTTTTGTTTGATTTTTAAGAAAAACGCATTATTTCTAAAAAATAACGTTTTTTTGATATAATTTTAAAAGTAATCGTCCGAAAAATTTTAAAACTACATTTCTAATTAGATTTCATGAAAATAAAATTATTTAAACAAAATTTACATTTTTTTATAAAGAAATAAAAAAGTTTCTGCAGTTTTTGTGTGATTTTTAAGAAAAACGTTTTTTTGGTATAATTTTAAAAATAATCGACCGAAAAATTTTAAAACTACATTTCTAATTAGATTTCATGAAAATAAAATTATTTAAACAAAATTTACATTTTTTTATAAAGAAATAAAAAAGTTACAGCAGTTTTTGTTTGATTTTTAAGAAAAACGCATTATTTCTAAAAAATAACGTTTTTTTGATATAATTTTAAAAGTAATCGTCCGAAAAATTTTAAAACTACATTTCTAATTAGATTTCATGAAAATAATATTATTTAAACAAAATTTACATTTTTTTATAAAGAAATAAAAAAGTTACAGCAGTTTTAGTTTGATTTTTAAGAAAAACGTTTTTTTGGTATAATTTTAAAAATAATCGACCGAAAAATTTTAAAACTACATTTCTAATTAGATTTCATGAAAATAAAATTATTTAAACAAAATTTACATTTTTTTATAAAGAAATAAAAAAGTTACAGCAGTTTTTGTTTGATTTTTAAGAAAAACGCATTATTTCTAAAAAATAACGTTTTTTTGATATAATTTTAAAAGTAATCGTCCGAAAAATTTTAAAACTACATTTCTAATTAGATTTCATGAAAATAAAATTATTTAAACAAAATTTACATTTTTTTATAAAGAAATAAAAAAGTTTCTGCAGTTTTTGTGTGATTTTTAAGAAAAACGTTTTTTTGGTATAATTATAAAAATAATCGACCGAAAAATTTTAAAACTACATTTCTAATTAGATTTCATGAAAATAAAATTATTTAAACAAAATTTACATTTTTTTATAAAGAAATAAAAAAGTTACAGCAGTTTTTGTTTGATTTTTAAGAAAAACGCATTATTTCTAAAAAATAACGTTTTTTTGATATAATTTTAAAAGTAATCGTCCGAAAAATTTTAAAACTACATTTCTAATTAGATTTCATGAAAATAAAATTATTTAAACAAAATTTACATTTTTTTATAAAGAAATAAAAAAGTTTCTGCAGTTTTTGTGTGATTTTTAAGAAAAACGTTTTTTTGGTATAATTTTAAAAATAATCGACCGAAAAATTTTAAAACTACATTTCTAATTAGATTTCATGAAAATAAAATTATTTAAACAAAATTTACATTTTTTTATAAAGAAATAAAAAAGTTACAGCAGTTTTTGTTTGATTTTTAAGAAAAACGCATTATTTCTAAAAAATAACGTTTTTTTGATATAATTTTAAAAGTAATCGTCCGAAAAATTTTAAAACTACATTTCTAATTAGATTTCATGAAAATAATATTATTTAAACAAAATTTACATTTTTTTATAAAGAAATAAAAAAGTTACAGCAGTTTTAGTTTGATTTTTAAGAAAAACGTTTTTTTGGTATAATTTTAAAAATAATCGACCGAAAAATTTTAAAACTACATTTCTAATTAGATTTCATGAAAATAAAATTATTTAAACAAAATTTACATTTTTTTATAAAGAAATAAAAAAGTTACAGCAGTTTTTGTTTGATTTTTAAGAAAAACGCATTATTTCTAAAAAATAACGTTTTTTTGATATAATTTTAAAAGTAATCGTCCGAAAAATTTTAAAACTACATTTCTAATTAGATTTCATGAAAATAAAATTATTTAAACAAAATTTACATTTTTTTATAAAGAAATAAAAAAGTTTCTGCAGTTTTTGTGTGATTTTTAAGAAAAACGTTTTTTTGGTATAATTTTAAAAATAATCGACCGAAAAATTTTAAAACTACATTTCTAATTAGATTTCATGAAAATAAAATTATTTAAACAAAATTTACATTTTTTTATAAAGAAATAAAAAAGTTACAGCAGTTTTTGTTTGATTTTTAAGAAAAACGCATTATTTCTAAAAAATAACGTTTTTTTGATATAATTTTAAAAGTAATCGTCCGAAAAATTTTAAAACTACATTTCTAATTAGATTTCATGAAAATAATATTATTTAAACAAAATTTACATTTTTTTATAAAGAAATAAAAAAGTTACAGCAGTTTTAGTTTGATTTTTAAGAAAAACGTTTTTTTGGTATAATTTTAAAAATAATCGACCGAAAAATTTTAAAACTACATTTCTAATTAGATTTCATGAAAATAAAATTATTTAAACAAAATTTACATTTTTTTATAAAGAAATAAAAAAGTTACAGCAGTTTTTGTTTGATTTTTAAGAAAAACGCATTATTTCTAAAAAATAACGTTTTTTTGATATAATTTTAAAAGTAATTGTCCGAAAAATTTTAAAACTACATTTCTAATTAGATTTCATGAAAATAATATTATTTAAACAAAATTTACATTTTTTTATAAAGAAATAAAAAAGTTACAGCAGTTTTAGTTTGATTTTTAAGAAAAACGTTTTTTTGGTATAATTTTAAAAATAATAGACCGAAAAATTTTAAAACTACATTTCTAATTAGATTTCATGAAAATAAAATTATTTAAACAAAATTTACATTTTTTTATAAAGAAATAAAAAAGTTACAGCAGTTTTTGTTTGATTTTTAAGAAAAACGCATTATTTCTAAAAAATAAAGTTTTTTTGATATAATTTTAAAAGTAATCGTCCGAAAAATTTTAAAACTACATTTCTAATTAGATTTCATGAAAATAAAATTATTTAAACAAAATTTACATTTTTTTATAAAGAAATAAAAAAGTTTCTGCAGTTTTTGTGTGATTTTTAAGAAAAACGTTTTTTTGGTATAATTTTAAAAATAATCGACCGAAAAATTTTAAAACTACATTTCTAATTAGATTTCATGAAAATAAAATTATTTAAACAAAATTTACATTTTTTTATAAAGAAATAAAAAAGTTACAGCAGTTTTTGTTTGATTTTTAAGAAAAACGCATTATTTCTAAAAAATAACGTTTTTTTGATATAATTTTAAAAGTAATCGTCCGAAAAATTTTAAAACTACATTTCTAATTAGATTTCATGAAAATAAAATTATTTAAACAAAATTTACATTTTTTTATAAAGAAATAAAAAAGTTTCTGCAGTTTTTGTGTGATTTTTAAGAAAAACGTTTTTTTGGTATAATTTTAAAAATAATCGACCGAAAAATTTTAAAACTACATTTCTAATTAGATTTCATGAAAATAAAATTATTTAAACAAAATTTACATTTTTTTATAAAGAAATAAAAAAGTTACAGCAGTTTTTGTTTGATTTTTAAGAAAAACGCATTATTTCTAAAAAATAACGTTTTTTTGATATAATTTTAAAAGTAATCGTCCGAAAAATTTTAAAACTACATTTCTAATTAGATTTCATGAAAATAAAATTATTTAAACAAAATTTACATTTTTTTATAAAGAAATAAAAAAGTTTCTGCAGTTTTTGTGTGATTTTTAAGAAAAACGTTTTTTTGGTATAATTATAAAAATAATCGACCGAAAAATTTTAAAACTACATTTCTAATTAGATTTCATGAAAATAAAATTATTTAAACAAAATTTACATTTTTTTATAAAGAAATAAAAAAGTTACAGCAGTTTTTGTTTGATTTTTAAGAAAAACGCATTATTTCTAAAAAATAACGTTTTTTTGATATAATTTTAAAAGTAATCGTCCGAAAAATTTTAAAACTACATTTCTAATTAGATTTCATGAAAATAAAATTATTTAAACAAAATTTACATTTTTTTATAAAGAAATAAAAAAGTTTCTGCAGTTTTTGTGTGATTTTTAAGAAAAACGTTTTTTTGGTATAATTTTAAAAATAATCGACCGAAAAATTTTAAAACTACATTTCTAATTAGATTTCATGAAAATAAAATTATTTAAACAAAATTTACATTTTTTTATAAAGAAATAAAAAAGTTACAGCAGTTTTTGTTTGATTTTTAAGAAAAACGCATTATTTCTAAAAAATAACGTTTTTTTGATATAATTTTAAAAGTAATCGTCCGAAAAATTTTAAAACTACATTTCTAATTAGATTTCATGAAAATAATATTATTTAAACAAAATTTACATTTTTTTATAAAGAAATAAAAAAGTTACAGCAGTTTTAGTTTGATTTTTAAGAAAAACGTTTTTTTGGTATAATTTTAAAAATAATCGACCGAAAAATTTTAAAACTACATTTCTAATTAGATTTCATGAAAATAAAATTATTTAAACAAAATTTACATTTTTTTATAAAGAAATAAAAAAGTTACAGCAGTTTTTGTTTGATTTTTAAGAAAAACGCATTATTTCTAAAAAATAACGTTTTTTTGATATAATTTTAAAAGTAATTGTCCGAAAAATTTTAAAACTACATTTCTAATTAGATTTCATGAAAATAATATTATTTAAACAAAATTTACATTTTTTTATAAAGAAATAAAAAAGTTACAGCAGTTTTAGTTTGATTTTTAAGAAAAACGTTTTTTTGGTATAATTTTAAAAATAATAGACCGAAAAATTTTAAAACTACATTTCTAATTAGATTTCATGAAAATAAAATTATTTAAACAAAATTTACATTTTTTTATAAAGAAATAAAAAAGTTACAGCAGTTTTTGTTTGATTTTTAAGAAAAACGCATTATTTCTAAAAAATAAAGTTTTTTTGATATAATTTTAAAAGTAATCGTCCGAAAAATTTTAAAACTACATTTCTAATTAGATTTCATGAAAATAAAATTATTTAAACAAAATTTACATTTTTTTATAAAGAAATAAAAAAGTTTCTGCAGTTTTTGTGTGATTTCTAAGAAAAACGTTTTTTTGGTATAATTTTAAAAATAATCGACCGAAAAATTTTAAAACTACATTTCTAATTAGATTTCATGAAAATAAAATTATTTAAACAAAATTTACATTTTTTTATAAAGAAATAAAAAAGTTACAGCAGTTTTTGTTTGATTTTTAAGAAAAACGCATTATTTCTAAAAAATAACGTTTTTTTGATATAATTTTAAAAGTAATCGTCCGAAAAATTTTAAAACTACATTTCTAATTAGATTTCATGAAAATAAAATTATTTAAACAAAATTTACATTTTTTTATAAAGAAATAAAAAAGTTTCTGCAGTTTTTGTGTGATTTTTAAGAAAAACGTTTTTTTGGTATAATTTTAAAAATAATCGACCGAAAAATTTTAAAACTACATTTCTAATTAGATTTCATGAAAATAAAATTATTTAAACAAAATTTACATTTTTTTATAAAGAAATAAAAAAGTTACAGCAGTTTTTGTTTGATTTTTAAGAAAAACGCATTATTTCTAAAAAATAACGTTTTTTTGATATAATTTTAAAAGTAATCGTCCGAAAAATTTTAAAACTACATTTCTAATTAGATTTCATGAAAATAATATTATTTAAACAAAATTTACATTTTTTTATAAAGAAATAAAAAAGTTACAGCAGTTTTAGTTTGATTTTTAAGAAAAACGTTTTTTTGGTATAATTTTAAAAATAATCGACCGAAAAATTTTAAAACTACATTTCTAATTAGATTTCATGAAAATAAAATTATTTAAACAAAATTTACATTTTTTTATAAAGAAATAAAAAAGTTACAGCAGTTTTTGTTTGATTTTTAAGAAAAACGCATTATTTCTAAAAAATAACGTTTTTTTGATATAATTTTAAAAGTAATCGTCCGAAAAATTTTAAAACTACATTTCCAATTAGATTTCATGAAAATAAAATTATTTAAACAAAATTTACATTTTTTTATAAAGAAATAAAAAAGTTTCTGCAGTTTTTGTGTGATTTTTAAGAAAAACGTTTTTTTGGTATAATTTTAAAAATAATCGACCGAAAAATTTTAAAACTACATTTCTAATTAGATTTCATGAAAATAAAATTATTTAAACAAAATTTACATTTTTTTATAAAGAAATAAAAAAGTTACAGCAGTTTTTGTTTGATTTTTAAGAAAAACGCATTATTTCTAAAAAATAACGTTTTTTTGATATAATTTTAAAAGTAATCGTCCGAAAAATTTTAAAACTACATTTCTAATTAGATTTCATGAAAATAATATTATTTAAACAAAATTTACATTTTTTTATAAAGAAATAAAAAAGTTACAGCAGTTTTTGTTTGATTTTTAAGAAAAACGCATTATTTCTAAAAAATAACGTTTTTTTGATATAATTTTAAAAGTAATCGTCCGAAAAATTTTAAAACTACATTTCTAATTAGATTTCATGAAAATAAAATTATTTAAACAAAATTTACATTTTTTTATAAAGAAATAAAAAAGTTTCTGCAGTTTTTGTGTGATTTTTAAGAAAAACGTTTTTTTGGTATAATTTTAAAAATAATCGACCGAAAAATTTTAAAACTACATTTCTAATTAGATTTCATGAAAATAAAATTATTTAAACAAAATTTACATTTTTTTATAAAGAAATAAAAAAGTTACAGCAGTTTTTGTTTGATTTTTAAGAAAAACGCATTATTTCTAAAAAATAACGTTTTTTTTGATATAATTTTAAAAGTAATCGTCCGAAAAATTTTAAAACTACATTTCTAATTAGATTTCATGAAAATAATATTATTTAAACAAAATTTACATTTTTTTATAAAGAAATAAAAAAGTTACAGCAGTTTTAGTTTGATTTTTAAGAAAAACGTTTTTTTGGTATAATTTTAAAAATAATCGACCGAAAAATTTTAAAACTACATTTCTAATTAGATTTCATGAAAATAAAATTATTTAAACAAAATTTACATTTTTTTATAAAGAAATAAAAAAGTTACAGCAGTTTTTGTTTGATTTTTAAGAAAAACGCATTATTTCTAAAAAATAACGTTTTTTTGATATAATTTTAAAAGTAATCGTCCGAAAAATTTTAAAACTACATTTCCAATTAGATTTCATGAAAATAAAATTATTTAAACAAAATTTACATTTTTTTATAAAGAAATAAAAAAGTTTCTGCAGTTTTTGTGTGATTTTTAAGAAAAACGTTTTTTTGGTATAATTTTAAAAATAATCGACCGAAAAATTTTAAAACTACATTTCTAATTAGATTTCATGAAAATAAAATTATTTAAACAAAATTTACATTTTTTTATAAAGAAATAAAAAAGTTACAGCAGTTTTTGTTTGATTTTTAAGAAAAACGCATTATTTCTAAAAAATAAAGTTTTTTTGATGTAATTTTAAAAGTAATCGTCCGAAAAATTTTAAAACTACATTTCTAATTAGATTTCATGAAAATAATATTATTTAAACAAAATTTACATTTTTTTATAAAGAAATAAAAAAGTTTCTGCAGTTTTTGTGTGATTTTTAAGAAAAACGTTTTTTTGGTATAATTTTAAAGATAATCGACCGAAAAATTTTAAAACTACATTTCTAATTAGATTTCATGAAAATAAAATTATTTAAACAAAATTTACATTTTTTTATAAAGAAATAAAAAAGTTACAGCAGTTTTTGTTTGATTTTTAAGAAAAACGCATTATTTCTAAAAAATAACGTTTTTTTGATATAATTTTAAAAGTAATCGTCCGAAAAATTTTAAAACTACATTTCTAATTAGATTTCATGAAAATAATATTATTTAAACAAAATTTACATTTTTTTATAAAGAAATAAAAAAGTTACAGCAGTTTTTGTTTGATTTTTAAGAAAAACGCATTATTTCTAAAAAATAACGTTTTTTTGATATAATTTTAAAAGTAATCGTCCGAAAAATTTTAAAACTACATTTCTAATTAGATTTTATGAAAATAATATTATTTAAACAAAATTTACATTTTTTTATAAAGAAATAAAAAAGTTTCTGCAGTTTTTGTGTGATTTTTAAGAAAAAGGTTTTTTTGGTATAATTTTAAAAATAATCGACCGAAAAATTTTAAAACTACATTTCTAATTAGATTTCATGAAAATAAAATTATTTAAACAAAATTTACATTTTTTTATAAAGAAATAAAAAAGTTACAGCAGTTTTTGTTTGATTTTTAAGAAAAACGCATTATTTCTAAAAAATAACGTTTTTTTGATATAATTTTAAAAGTAATCGTCCGAAAAATTTTAAAACTACATTTCTAATTAGATTTCATGAAAATAATATTATTTAAACAAAATTTACATTTTTTTATAAAGAAATAAAAAAGTTTCTGCAGTTTTTGTGTGATTTTTAAGAAAAACGTTTTTTTGGTATAATTTTAAAAATAATCGACCGAAAAATTTTAAAACTACATTTCTAATTAGATTTCATGAAAATAAAATTATTTAAACAAAATTTACATTTTTTTATAAAGAAATAAAAAAGTTACAGCAGTTTTTGTTTGATTTTTAAGAAAAACGCATTATTTCTAAAAAATAAAGTTTTTTTGATATAATTTTAAAAGTAATCTTCCGAAAAATTTTAAAACTACATTTCTAATTAGATTTCATGAAAATAAAATTATTTAAACAAAATTTACATTTTTTTATAAAGAAATAAAAAAGTTTCTGCAGTTTTTGTGTGATTTTTAAGAAAAACGTTTTTTTGGTATAATTTTAAAAATAATCGACCGAAAAATTTTAAAACTACATTTCTAATTAGATTTCATGAAAATAAAATTAATTAAACAAAATTTACATTTTTTTATAAAGAAATAAAAAAGTTACAGCAGTTTTTGTTTGATTTTTAAGAAAAACGCATTATTTCTAAAAAATAACGTTTTTTTGATATAATTTTAAAAGTAATCGTCCGAAAAATTTTAAAACTACATTTCTAATTAGATTTCATGAAAATAAAATTATTTAAACAAAATTTACATTTTTTTATAAAGAAATAAAAAAGTTTCTGCAGTTTTTGTGTGATTTTTAAGAAAAACGTTTTTTTGGTATAATTTTAAAAATAATCGACCGAAAAATTTTAAAACTACATTTCTAATTAGATTTCATGAAAATAAAATTATTTAAACAAAATTTACATTTTTTTATAAAGAAATAAAAAAGTTACAGCAGTTTTTGTTTGATTTTTAAGAAAAACGCATTATTTCTAAAAAATAAAGTTTTTTTGATATAATTTTAAAAGTAATCGTCCGAAAAATTTTAAAACTACATTTCTAATTAGATTTCATGAAAATAAAATTATTTAAACAAAATTTACATTTTTTTATAAAGAAATAAAAAAGTTTCTGCAGTTTTTGTGTGATTTTTAAGAAAAACGTTTTTTTGGTATAATTTTAAAAATAATCGACCGAAAAACTTTAAAACTACATTTCTAATTAGACTTCATGAAAATAAAATTATTTAAACAAAATTTACATTTTTTTATAAAGAAATAAAAAAGTTACAGCAGTTTTTGTTTGATTTTTAAGAAAAACGCATTATTTCTAAAAAATAACGTTTTTTTGATATAATTTTAAAAGTAATCGTCCGAAAAATTTTAAAACTACATTTCTAATTAGATTTCATGAAAATAAAATTATTTAAACAAAATTTACATTTTTTTATAAAGAAATAAAAAAGTTTCTGCAGTTTTTGTGTGATTTTTAAGAAAAACGTTTTTTTGGTATAATTTTAAAAATAATCGACCGAAAAATTTTAAAACTACATTTCTAATTAGATTTCATGAAAATAAAATTATTTAAACAAAATTTACATTTTTTTATAAAGAAATAAAAAAGTTACAGCAGTTTTTGTTTGATTTTTAAGAAAAACGCATTATTTCTAAAAAATAAAGTTTTTTTGATATAATTTTAAAAGTAATCTTCCGAAAAATTTTAAAACTACATTTCTAATTAGATTTCATGAAAATAAAATTATTTAAACAAAATTTACATTTTTTTATAAAGAAATAAAAAAGTTTCTGCAGTTTTTGTGTGATTTTTAAGAAAAACGTTTTTTTGGTATAATTTTAAAAATAATCGACCGAAAAATTTTAAAACTACATTTCTAATTAGATTTCATGAAAATAAAATTAATTAAACAAAATTTACATTTTTTTATAAAGAAATAAAAAAGTTACAGCAGTTTTTGTTTGATTTTTAAGAAAAACGCATTATTTCTAAAAAATAACGTTTTTTTGATATAATTTTAAAAGTAATCGTCCGAAAAATTTTAAAACTACATTTCTAATTAGATTTCATGAAAATAAAATTATTTAAACAAAATTTACATTTTTTTATAAAGAAATAAAAAAGTTTCTGCAGTTTTTGTGTGATTTTTAAGAAAAACGTTTTTTTGGTATAATTTTAAAAATAATCGACCGAAAAATTTTAAAACTACATTTCTAATTAGATTTCATGAAAATAAAATTATTTAAACAAAATTTACATTTTTTTATAAAGAAATAAAAAAGTTACAGCAGTTTTTGTTTGATTTTTAAGAAAAACGCATTATTTCTAAAAAATAAAGTTTTTTTGATATAATTTTAAAAGTAATCGTCCGAAAAATTTTAAAACTACATTTCTAATTAGATTTCATGAAAATAAAATTATTTAAACAAAATTTACATTTTTTTATAAAGAAATAAAAAAGTTTCTGCAGTTTTTGTGTGATTTTTAAGAAAAACGTTTTTTTGGTATAATTTTAAAAATAATCGACCGAAAAACTTTAAAACTACATTTCTAATTAGACTTCATGAAAATAAAATTATTTAAACAAAATTTACATTTTTTTATAAAGAAATAAAAAAGTTACAGCAGTTTTTGTTTGATTTTTAAGAAAAACGCATTATTTCTAAAAAATAACGTTTTTTTGATATAATTTTAAAAGTAATCGTCCGAAAAATTTTAAAACTACATTTCTAATTAGATTTCATGAAAATAAAATTATTTAAACAAAATTTACATTTTTTTATAAAGAAATAAAAAAGTTTCTGCAGTTTTTGTGTGATTTTTAAGAAAAACGTTTTTTTGGTATAATTTTAAAAATAATCGACCGAAAAATTTTAAAACTACATTTCTAATTAGATTTCATGAAAATAAAATTATTTAAACAAAATTTACAATTTTTTATAAAGAAATAAAAAAGTTACAGCAGTTTTTGTTTGATTTTTAAGAAAAACGCATTATTTCTAAAAAATAACGTTTTTTTGATATAATTTTAAAGTAATCGTCCGAAAAATTTTAAAACTACATTTCTAATTAGATTTCATGAAAATAAAATTATTTAAACAAAATTTACATTTTTTTATAAAGAAATAAAAAGTTTCTGCAGTTTTTGTGTGATTTTTAAGAAAAACGTTTTTTTGGTATAATTTTAAAAATAATCGACCGAAAATTTTAAACTACATTTCTAATTAGATTTCATGAAAATAAAATTATTTAAACAAAATTTACATTTTTTTATAAAGAAATAAAAAAGTTACAGCAGTTTTTGTTTGATTTTTAAGAAAAACGCATTATTTCTAAAAAATAACGTTTTTTTGATATAATTTTAAAAGTAATCGTCCGAAAAATTTTAAAACTACATTTCTAATTAGATTTCATGAAAATAATATTATTTAAACAAAATTTACATTTTTTTATAAAGAAATAAAAAAGTTACAGCAGTTTTAGTTTGATTTTTAAGAAAAACGTTTTTTTGGTATAATTTTAAAAATAATCGACCGAAAAATTTTAAAACTACATTTCTAATTAGATTTCATGAAAATAAAATTATTTAAACAAAATTTACATTTTTTTATAAAGAAATAAAAAAGTTACAGCAGTTTTTGTTTGATTTTTAAGAAAAACGCATTATTTCTAAAAAATAACGTTTTTTTGATATAATTTTAAAAGTAATCGTCCGAAAAATTTTAAAACTACATTTCTAATTAGATTTCATGAAAATAATATTATTTAAACAAAATTTACATTTTTTTATAAAGAAATAAAAAAGTTACAGCAATTTTAGTTTGATTTTTAAGAAAAACGTTTTTTTGGTATAATTTTAAAAATAATCGACCGAAAAATTTTAAAACTACATTTCTAATTAGATTTCATGAAAATAAAATTATTTAAACAAAATTTACATTTTTTTATAAAGAAATAAAAAAGTTACAGCAGTTTTTGTTTGATTTTTAAGAAAAACGCATTATTTCTAAAAAATAAAGTTTTTTTGATATAATTTTAAAAGTAATCGTCCGAAAAATTTTAAAACTACATTTCTAATTAGATTTCATGAAAATAAAATTATTTAAACAAAATTTACATTTTTTTATAAAGAAATAAAAAAGTTTCTGCAGTTTTTGTGTGATTTTTAAGAAAAACGTTTTTTTGGTATAATTTTAAAAATAATCGACCGAAAAACTTTAAAACTACATTTCTAATTAGACTTCATGAAAATAAAATTATTTAAACAAAATTTACATTTTTTTATAAAGAAATAAAAAAGTTACAGCAGTTTTTGTTTGATTTTTAAGAAAAACGCATTATTTCTAAAAAATAACGTTTTTTTGATATAATTTTAAAAGTAATCGTCCGAAAAATTTTAAAACTACATTTCTAATTAGATTTCATGAAAATAAAATTATTTAAACAAAATTTACATTTTTTTATAAAGAAATAAAAAAGTTTCTGCAGTTTTTGTGTGATTTTTAAGAAAAACGTTTTTTTGGTATATATAATTTTAAAAATAATCGACCGAAAAATTTTAAAACTACATTTCTAATTAGATTTCATGAAAATAAAATTATTTAAACAAAATTTACATTTTTTTATAAAGAAATAAAAAAGTTACAGCAGTTTTTGTTTGATTTTTAAGAAAAACGCATTATTTCTAAAAAATAAAGTTTTTTTGATATAATTTTAAAAGTAATCGTCCGAAAAATTTTAAAACTACATTTCTAATTAGATTTCATGAAAATAAAATTATTTAAACAAAATTTACATTTTTTTATAAAGAAATAAAAAAGTTTCTGCAGTTTTTGTGTGATTTTTAAGAAAAACGTTTTTTTGGTATAATTTTAAAAATAATCGACCGAAAAACTTTAAAACTACATTTCTAATTAGACTTCATGAAAATAAAATTATTTAAACAAAATTTACATTTTTTTATAAAGAAATAAAAAAGTTACAGCAGTTTTTGTTTGATTTTTAAGAAAAACGCATTATTTCTAAAAAATAACGTTTTTTTGATATAATTTTAAAAGTAATCGTCCGAAAAATTTTAAAACTACATTTCTAATTAGATTTCATGAAAATAAAATTATTTAAACAAAATTTACATTTTTTTATAAAGAAATAAAAAAGTTTCTGCAGTTTTTGTGTGATTTTTAAGAAAAACGTTTTTTTGGTATAATTTTAAAAATAATCGACCGAAAAATTTTAAAACTACATTTCTAATTAGATTTCATGAAAATAAAATTATTTAAACAAAATTTACAATTTTTTATAAAGAAATAAAAAAGTTACAGCAGTTTTTGTTTGATTTTTAAGAAAAACGCATTATTTCTAAAAAATAACGTTTTTTTGATATAATTTTAAAAGTAATCGTCCGAAAAATTTTAAAACTACATTTCTAATTACATTTCATGAAAATAAAATTATTTAAACAAAATTTACATTTTTTTATAAAGAAATAAAAAAGTTTCTGCAGTTTTTGTGTGATTTTTAAGAAAAACGTTTTTTTGGTATAATTTTAAAAATAATCGACCGAAAAATTTTAAAACTACATTTCTAATTAGATTTCATGAAAATAAAATTATTTAAACAAAATTTACATTTTTTTATAAAGAAATAAAAAAGTTACAGCAGTTTTTGTTTGATTTTTAAGAAAAACGCATTATTTCTAAAAAATAACGTTTTTTTGATATAATTTTAAAAGTAATCGTCCGAAAAATTTTAAAACTACATTTCTAATTAGATTTCATGAAAATAATATTATTTAAACAAAATTTACATTTTTTTATAAAGAAATAAAAAAGTTTCTGCAGTTTTTGTGTGATTTTTAAGAAAAACGTTTTTTTGGTATAATTTTAAAAATAATCGACCGAAAAATTTTAAAACTACATTTCTAATTAGATTTCATGAAAATAAAATTATTTAAACAAAATTTACATTTTTTTATAAAGAAATAAAAAAGTTACAGCAGTTTTTGTTTGATTTTTAAGAAAAACGCATTATTTCTAAAAATAAAGTTTTTTTGATATAATTTTAAAAGTAATCTTCCGAAAAATTTTAAAACTACATTTCTAATTAGATTTCATGAAAATAAAATTATTTAAACAAAATTTACATTTTTTTATAAAGAAATAAAAAAGTTTCTGCAGTTTTTGTGTGATTTTTAAGAAAAACGTTTTTTTGGTATAATTTTAAAAATAATCGACCGAAAAATTTTAAAACTACATTTCTAATTAGATTTCATGAAAATAAAATTAATTAAACAAAATTTACATTTTTTTATAAAGAAATAAAAAAGTTACAGCAGTTTTTGTTTGATTTTTAAGAAAAACGCATTATTTCTAAAAAATAACGTTTTTTTGATATAATTTTAAAAGTAATCGTCCGAAAAATTTTAAAACTACATTTCTAATTAGATTTCATGAAAATAAAATTATTTAAACAAAATTTACATTTTTTTATAAAGAAATAAAAAAGTTTCTGCAGTTTTTGTGTGATTTTTAAGAAAAACGTTTTTTTGGTATAATTTTAAAAATAATCGACCGAAAAATTTTAAAACTACATTTCTAATTAGATTTCATGAAAATAAAATTATTTAAACAAAATTTACATTTTTTTATAAAGAAATAAAAAAGTTACAGCAGTTTTTGTTTGATTTTTAAGAAAAACGCATTATTTCTAAAAAATAAAGTTTTTTTGATATAATTTTAAAAGTAATCGTCCGAAAAATTTTAAAACTACATTTCTAATTAGATTTCATGAAAATAAAATTATTTAAACAAAATTTACATTTTTTTATAAAGAAATAAAAAAGTTTCTGCAGTTTTTGTGTGATTTTTAAGAAAAACGTTTTTTTGGTATAATTTTAAAAATAATCGACCGAAAAACTTTAAAACTACATTTCTAATTAGACTTCATGAAAATAAAATTATTTAAACAAAATTTACATTTTTTTATAAAGAAATAAAAAAGTTACAGCAGTTTTTGTTTGATTTTTAAGAAAAACGCATTATTTCTAAAAAATAACGTTTTTTTGATATAATTTTAAAAGTAATCGTCCGAAAAATTTTAAAACTACATTTCTAATTAGATTTCATGAAAATAAAATTATTTAAACAAAATTTACATTTTTTTATAAAGAAATAAAAAAGTTTCTGCAGTTTTTGTGTGATTTTTAAGAAAAACGTTTTTTTGGTATAATTTTAAAAATAATCGACCGAAAAATTTTAAAACTACATTTCTAATTAGATTTCATGAAAATAAAATTATTTAAACAAAATTTACAATTTTTTATAAAGAAATAAAAAAGTTACAGCAGTTTTTGTTTGATTTTTAAGAAAAACGCATTATTTCTAAAAAATAACGTTTTTTTGATATAATTTTAAAAGTAATCGTCCGAAAAATTTTAAAACTACATTTCTAATTAGATTTCATGAAAATAAAATTATTTAAACAAAATTTACATTTTTTTATAAAGAAATAAAAAAGTTTCTGCAGTTTTTGTGTGATTTTTAAGAAAAACGTTTTTTTGGTATAATTTTAAAAATAATCGACCGAAAAATTTTAAAACTACATTTCTAATTAGATTTCATGAAAATAAAATTATTTAAACAAAATTTACATTTTTTTATAAAGAAATAAAAAAGTTACAGCAGTTTTTGTTTGATTTTTAAGAAAAACGCATTATTTCTAAAAAATAACGTTTTTTTGATATAATTTTAAAAGTAATCGTCCGAAAAATTTTAAAACTACATTTCTAATTAGATTTCATGAAAATAATATTATTTAAACAAAATTTACATTTTTTTATAAAGAAATAAAAAAGTTACAGCAGTTTTAGTTTGATTTTTAAGAAAAACGTTTTTTTGGTATAATTTTAAAAATAATCGACCGAAAAATTTTAAAACTACATTTCTAATTAGATTTCATGAAAATAAAATTATTTAAACAAAATTTACATTTTTTTATAAAGAAATAAAAAAGTTACAGCAGTTTTTGTTTGATTTTTAAGAAAAACGCATTATTTCTAAAAAATAACGTTTTTTTGATATAATTTTAAAAGTAATCGTCCGAAAAATTTTAAAACTACATTTCTAATTAGATTTCATGAAAATAATATTATTTAAACAAAATTTACATTTTTTTATAAAGAAATAAAAAAGTTACAGCAATTTTAGTTTGATTTTTAAGAAAAACGTTTTTTTGGTATAATTTTAAAAATAATCGACCGAAAAATTTTAAAACTACATTTCTAATTAGATTTCATGAAAATAAAATTATTTAAACAAAATTTACATTTTTTTATAAAGAAATAAAAAAGTTACAGCAGTTTTTGTTTGATTTTTAAGAAAAACGCATTATTTCTAAAAAATAAAGTTTTTTTGATATAATTTTAAAAGTAATCGTCCGAAAAATTTTAAAACTACATTTCTAATTAGATTTCATGAAAATAAAATTATTTAAACAAAATTTACATTTTTTTATAAAGAAATAAAAAAGTTTCTGCAGTTTTTGTGTGATTTTTAAGAAAAACGTTTTTTTTGGTATAATTTTAAAAATAATCGACCGAAAAATTTTAAAACTACATTTCTAATTAGATTTCATGAAAATAAAATTATTTAAACAAAATTTACATTTTTTTATAAAGAAATAAAAAAGTTACAGCAGTTTTTGTTTGATTTTTAAGAAAAACGCATTATTTCTAAAAAATAAAGTTTTTTTGATATAATTTTAAAAGTAATCGTCCGAAAAATTTTAAAACTACATTTCTAATTAGATTTCATGAAAATAAAATTATTTAAACAAAATTTACATTTTTTTATAAAGAAATAAAAAAGTTTCTGCAGTTTTTGTGTGATTTTTAAGAAAAACGTTTTTTTGGTATAATTTTAAAAATAATCGACCGAAAAATTTTAAAAATACATTTCTAATTAGATTTCATGAAAATAAAATTATTTAAACAAAATTTACATTTTTTTATAAAGAAATAAAAAAGTTACAGCAGTTTTTGTTTGATTTTTAAGAAAAACGCATTATTTCTAAAAAATAACGTTTTTTTGATATAATTTTAAAAGTAATCGTCCGAAAAATTTTAAAACTACATTTCTAATTAGATTTCATGAAAATAATATTATTTAAACAAAATTTACATTTTTTTATAAAGAAATAAAAAAGTTACAGCAGTTTTAGTTTGATTTTTAAGAAAAACGTTTTTTTGGTATAATTTTAAAAATAATCGACCGAAAAATTTTAAAACTACATTTCTAATTAGATTTCATGAAAATAAAATTATTTAAACAAAATTTACATTTTTTTATAAAGAAATAAAAAAGTTACAGCAGTTTTTGTTTGATTTTTAAGAAAAACGCATTATTTCTAAAAAATAACGTTTTTTTGATATAATTTTAAAAGTAATCGTCCGAAAAATTTTAAAACTACATTTCTAATTAGATTTCATGAAAATAATATTATTTAAACAAAATTTACATTTTTTTATAAAGAAATAAAAAAGTTACAGCAGTTTTAGTTTGATTTTTAAGAAAAACGTTTTTTTGGTATAATTTTAAAAATAATCGACCGAAAAATTTTAAAACTACATTTCTAATTAGATTTCATGAAAATAAAATTATTTAAACAAAATTTACATTTTTTTATAAAGAAATAAAAAAGTTACAGCAGTTTTTGTTTGATTTTTAAGAAAAACGCATTATTTCTAAAAAATAACGTTTTTTTGATATAATTTTAAAAGTAATCGTCCGAAAAATTTTAAAACTACATTTCTAATTTGATTTCATGAAAATAATATTATTTAAACAAAATTTACATTTTTTTATAAAGAAATAAAAAAGTTACAGCAGTTTTAGTTTGATTTTTAAGAAAAACGTTTTTTTGGTATAATTTTAAAAATAATCGACCGAAAAATTTTAAAACTACATTTCTAATTAGATTTCATGAAAATAAAATTATTTAAACAAAATTTACATTTTTTTATAAAGAAATAAAAAAGTTACAGCAGTTTTTGTTTGATTTTTAAGAAAAACGCATTATTTCTAAAAAATAACGTTTTTTTGATATAATTTTAAAAGTAATCGTCCGAAAAATTTTAAAACTACATTTCTAATTAGATTTCATGAAAATAAAATTATTTAAACAAAATTTACATTTTTTTATAAAGAAATAAAAAAGTTTCTGCAGTTTTTGTGTGATTTTTAAGAAAAACGTTTTTTTGGTATAATTTTAAAAATAATCGACCGAAAAATTTTAAAACTACATTTCTAATTAGATTTCATGAAAATAAAATTATTTAAACAAAATTTACATTTTTTTATAAAGAAATAAAAAAGTTACAGCAGTTTTTGTTTGATTTTTAAGAAAAACGCATTATTTCTAAAAAATAACGTTTTTTTGATATAATTTTAAAAGTAATCGTCCGAAAAATTTTAAAACTACATTTCTAATTAGATTTCATGAAAATAATATTATTTAAACAAAATTTACATTTTTTTATAAAGAAATAAAAAAGTTACAGCAGTTTTAGTTTGATTTTTAAGAAAAACGTTTTTTTGGTATAATTTTAAAAATAATCGACCGAAAAATTTTAAAACTACATTTCTAATTAGATTTCATGAAAATAAAATTATTTAAACAAAATTTACATTTTTTTATAAAGAAATAAAAAAGTTACAGCAGTTTTTGTTTGATTTTTAAGAAAAACGCATTATTTCTAAAAAATAACGTTTTTTTGATATAATTTTAAAAGTAATCGTCCGAAAAATTTTAAAACTACATTTCTAATTAGATTTCATGAAAATAATATTATTTAAACAAAATTTACATTTTTTTATAAAGAAATAAAAAAGTTACAGCAATTTTAGTTTGATTTTTAAGAAAAACGTTTTTTTGGTATAATTTTAAAAATAATCGACCGAAAAATTTTAAAACTACATTTCTAATTAGATTTCATGAAAATAAAATTATTTAAACAAAATTTACATTTTTTTATAAAGAAATAAAAAAGTTACAGCAGTTTTTGTTTGATTTTTAAGAAAAACGCATTATTTCTAAAAAATAAAGTTTTTTTGATATAATTTTAAAAGTAATCGTCCGAAAAATTTTAAAACTACATTTCTAATTAGATTTCATGAAAATAAAATTATTTAAACAAAATTTACATTTTTTTATAAAGAAATAAAAAAGTTTCTGCAGTTTTTGTGTGATTTTTAAGAAAAACGTTTTTTTGGTATAATTTTAAAAATAATCGACCGAAAAATTTTAAAACTACATTTCTAATTAGATTTCATGAAAATAAAATTATTTAAACAAAATTTACATTTTTTTATAAAGAAATAAAAAAGTTACAGCAGTTTTTGTTTGATTTTTAAGAAAAACGCATTATTTCTAAAAAATAAAGTTTTTTTGATATAATTTTAAAAGTAATCGTCCGAAAAATTTTAAAACTACATTTCTAATTAGATTTCATGAAAATAAAATTATTTAAACAAAATTTACATTTTTTTATAAAGAAATAAAAAAGTTTCTGCAGTTTTTGTGTGATTTTTAAGAAAAACGTTTTTTTGGTATAATTTTAAAAATAATCGACCGAAAAATTTTAAAAATACATTTCTAATTAGATTTCATGAAAATAAAATTATTTAAACAAAATTTACATTTTTTTATAAAGAAATAAAAAAGTTACAGCAGTTTTTGTTTGATTTTTAAGAAAAACGCATTATTTCTAAAAAATAACGTTTTTTTGATATAATTTTAAAAGTAATCGTCCGAAAAATTTTAAAACTACATTTCTAATTAGATTTCATGAAAATAATATTATTTAAACAAAATTTACATTTTTTTATAAAGAAATAAAAAAGTTACAGCAGTTTTAGTTTGATTTTTAAGAAAAACGTTTTTTTGGTATAATTTTAAAAATAATCGACCGAAAAATTTTAAAACTACATTTCTAATTAGATTTCATGAAAATAAAATTATTTAAACAAAATTTACATTTTTTTATAAAGAAATAAAAAAGTTACAGCAGTTTTTGTTTGATTTTTAAGAAAAACGCATTATTTCTAAAAAATAACGTTTTTTTGATATAATTTTAAAAGTAATCGTCCGAAAAATTTTAAAACTACATTTCTAATTAGATTTCATGAAAATAATATTATTTAAACAAAATTTACATTTTTTTATAAAGAAATAAAAAAGTTACAGCAGTTTTAGTTTGATTTTTAAGAAAAACGTTTTTTTGGTATAATTTTAAAAATAATCGACCGAAAAATTTTAAAACTACATTTCTAATTAGATTTCATGAAAATAAAATTATTTAAACAAAATTTACATTTTTTTATAAAGAAATAAAAAAGTTACAGCAGTTTTTGTTTGATTTTTAAGAAAAACGCATTATTTCTAAAAAATAACGTTTTTTTGATATAATTTTAAAAGTAATCGTCCGAAAAATTTTAAAACTACATTTCTAATTTGATTTCATGAAAATAATATTATTTAAACAAAATTTACATTTTTTTATAAAGAAATAAAAAAGTTACAGCAGTTTTAGTTTGATTTTTAAGAAAAACGTTTTTTTGGTATAATTTTAAAAATAATCGACCGAAAAATTTTAAAACTACATTTCTAATTAGATTTCATGAAAATAAAATTATTTAAACAAAATTTACATTTTTTTATAAAGAAATAAAAAAGTTACAGCAGTTTTTGTTTGATTTTTAAGAAAAACGCATTATTTCTAAAAAATAACGTTTTTTTGATATAATTTTAAAAGTAATCGTCCGAAAAATTTTAAAACTACATTTCTAATTAGATTTCATGAAAATAATATTATTTAAACAAAATTTACATTTTTTTATAAAGAAATAAAAAAGTTACAGCAGTTTTAGTTTGATTTTTAAGAAAAACGTTTTTTTGGTATAATTTTAAAAATAATCGACCGAAAAATTTTAAAACTACATTTCTAATTAGATTTCATGAAAATAAAATTATTTAAACAAAATTTACATTTTTTTATAAAGAAATAAAAAAGTTACAGCAGTTTTTGTTTGATTTTTAAGAAAAACGCATTATTTCTAAAAAATAACGTTTTTTTGATATAATTTTAAAAGTAATCGTCCGAAAAATTTTAAAACTACATTTCTAATTAGATTTCATGAAAATAATATTATTTAAACAAAATTTACATTTTTTTATAAAGAAATAAAAAAGTTACAGCAGTTTTAGTTTGATTTTTAAGAAAAACGTTTTTTTGGTATAATTTTAAAAATAATCGACCGAAAAATTTTAAAACTACATTTCTAATTAGATTTCATGAAAATAAAATTATTTAAACAAAATTTACATTTTTTTATAAAGAAATAAAAAAGTTACAGCAGTTTTTGTTTGATTTTTAAGAAAAACGTTTTTTTGGTATAATTTTAAAAATAATCGACCGAAAAATTTTAAAACTACATTTCTAATTAGATTTCATGAAAATAAAATTATTTAAACAAAATTTACATTTTTTTATAAAGAAATAAAAAAGTTGCAGCAGTTTTTGTTTGATTTTTAAGAAAAACGCATTATTTCTAAAAAATAACGTTTTTTTGATATAATTTTAAAAGTAATCGTCCGAAAAATTTTAAAACTACATTTCTAATTAGATTTCATGAAAATAATATTATTTAAACAAAATTTACATTTTTTTATAAAGAAATAAAAAAGTTACAGCAGTTTTAGTTTGATTTTTAAGAAAAACGTTTTTTTGGTATAATTTTAAAAATAATCGACCGAAAAATTTTAAAACTACATTTCTAATTAGATTTCATGAAAATAAAATTATTTAAACAAAATTTACATTTTTTTATAAAGAAATAAAAAAGTTACAGCAGTTTTTGTTTGATTTTTAAGAAAAACGCATTATTTCTAAAAAATAACGTTTTTTTGATATAATTTTAAAAGTAATCGTCCGAAAAATTTTAAAACTACATTTCTAATTAGATTTCATGAAAATAATATTATTTAAACAAAATTTACATTTTTTTATAAAGAAATAAAAAAGTTACAGCAGTTTTAGTTTGATTTTTAAGAAAAACGTTTTTTTGGTATAATTTTAAAAATAATCGACCGAAAAATTTTAAAACTACATTTCTAATTAGATTTCATGAAAA
>CAXARA010001199.1:0-56223 GCA_963971135.1 Stenus bimaculatus
AAATGCCGTTTTAAAATTATTAGGACGATTAATTTTAAAATTATACACAAAAAACATTTTTCTTAAAAATCACACAAAAACTGCTGTAACTTTTTTATTTCTTTATAAAAAAATGTAAATTTTGTATAAATAATTTTATTTTTATGAAATCTAATTAGAAATGCCGTTTTAAAATTATTAGGACGATTAATTTTAAAATTATACACAAAAAACGTTTTTCTTAAAAATCACACAAAAACTGCTGTAACTTTTTTATTTATTTATAAAAAAATGAAAATTTTGTATAGATTTTTTTATTTTCATGAAATCTAATTAGAAATGCCGTTTTAAAATTATTAGGACGATTAATTTTAAAATTATACAAAAAAAACGTTTTTCTTAAAAATCACAAAAACTGCTGTAACTTTTTTATTTCTTTATAAAAAAATGTAAATTTTGTATAGATTTTTTTATTTTCATGAAATCTAATTAGAAATGCCGTTTTAAAATTATTAGGACGATTAATTTTAAAATTATACAAAAAAAACGTTTTTCTTAAAAATCACAAAAACTGCTGTAACTTTTTTATTTCTTTATAAAAAAATGTAAATTTTGTATAAATAATTTTATTTTCATGAAATCTAAGTAGAAATGCTGTTATAAAATTATTAGGACGATTAATTTTAAAATTATACAAAAAAAACGTTTTTCTTAAAAATCACAAAAACTGCTGTAACTTTTTTATTTCTTTATAAAAAAATGTAAATTTTGTATAGATATTTTTACTTTCATGAAATCCAATTAGAAATGCCGTTTTAAAATTTTTAGGACGATTAATTTTAAAATTATACACAAAAAACGTTTTTCTTAAAAATCACACAAAAACTGCTGTAACTTTTTTATTTCTTTATAAAAAAATGTAAATTTTGTATAAATAATTTTATTTTTATGAAATCTAATTAGAAATGCCGTTTTAAAATTGTTAGGACGATTAATTTTAAAATTATACACAAAAAACGTTTTTCTTAAAAATCACACAAAAACTGCTGTAACTTTTTTATTTCTTTATAAAAAAATGTAAATTTTGTATAAATAATTTTATTTTTATGAAATCTAATTAGAAATGCCATTTTAAAATTTTTAGGACGATTAATTTTAAGATTATACAAAAAAAACGTTTTTCTTAAAAATCACACAAAAACTGCTGTAACTTTTTTATTTCTTTATAAAAAAATGTAAATTTTGTATAAATAATTTTATTTTCATGAAATCTAATTAGAAATGCTGTTTTAAAATTTTTTGGACGATTAATTTTAAAATTATACAAAAAAAACGTTTTTCTTAAAAATCACACAAAAACTGCTGTAACTTTTTTATTTCTTTATAAAAAAATGTAAATTTTGTATAAATAATTTTATTTTCATGAAATCTAATTAGAAATGCCATTTTAAAATTTTTAGGACGATTAATTTTAAAATTATACAAAAAAAACTTTTTCTTAAAAATCACACAAAAACTGCTGTACTTTTTTATTTCTCTATAAAAAAATGTAAATTTTGTATAAATAATTTTATTTTCATGAAATCTAATTAGAAATGCTGTTTTAAAATTTTTTGGACGATTAATTATACAAAAAAAACGTTTTTCTTAAAAATCACACAAAAACTGCTGTAACTTTTTTATTTCTTTATAAAAAAATGTAAATTTTGTATAAATAATTTTATTTTCATGAAATCTAATTAGAAATGCTGTTTTAAAATTTTTTGGACGATTAATTTTAAAATTATACAAAAAAAACGTTTTTCTTAAAAATCACACAAAAACTGCTGTAACTTTTTTATTTCTTTATAAAAAAATGTAAATTTTGTATAAATAATTTTATTTTCATGAAATCTAAGTAGAAATGCTGTTATAAAATTATTAGGACGATTAATTTTAAAATTATACAAAAAAAACGTTTTTCTTAAAAATCACACAAAAACTGCTGTAACTTTTTTATTTCTTTATAAAAAAATGTAAATTTTGTATAAATAATTTTATTTTCATGAAATCTAATTAGAAATGCCATTTTAAAATTTTTAGGACGATTAATTTTAAAATTATACAAAAAAAACTTTTTCTTAAAAATCACACAAAAACTGCTGTACTTTTTTATTTCTCTATAAAAAAATGTAAATTTTGTATAAATAATTTTATTTTCATGAAATCTAATTAGAAATGCTGTTTTAAAATTTTTTGGACGATTAATTATACAAAAAAAACGTTTTTCTTAAAAATCACACAAAAACTGCTGTAACTTTTTTATTTCTTTATAAAAAAATGTAAATTTTGTATAGATATTTTTACTTTCATGAAATCCAATTAGAAATGCCGTTTTAAAATTATTAGGACGATTAATTTTAAAATTATACACAAAAAACGTTTTTCTTAAAAATCACACAAAAACTGCTGTAACTTTTTTATTTATTTATAAAAAAATGAAAATTTTGTATAGATTTTTTTATTTTCATGAAATCTAATTAGAAATGCCGTTTTAAAATTATTAGGACGATTAATTTTAAAATTATACAAAAAAAAACGTTTTTCTTAAAAATCACAAAAACTGCTGTAACTTTTTTATTTCTTTATAAAAAAATGTAAATTTTGTATAGATTTTTTTATTTTCATGAAATCTAATTAGAAATGCCGTTTTAAAATTATTAGGACGATTAATTTTAAAATTATACAAAAAAAACGTTTTTCTTAAAAATCACAAAAACTGCTGTAACTTTTTTATTTCTTTATAAAAAAATGTAAATTTTGTATAAATAATTTTATTTTCATGAAATCTAAGTAGAAATGCTGTTATAAAATTATTAGGACGATTAATTTTAAAATTATACAAAAAAAACGTTTTTCTTAAAAATCACAAAAACTGCTGTAACTTTTTTATTTCTTTATAAAAAAATGTAAATTTTGTATAGATATTTTTACTTTCATGAAATCCAATTAGAAATGCCGTTTTAAAATTTTTAGGACGATTAATTTTAAAATTATACACAAAAAACGTTTTTCTTAAAAATCACACAAAAACTGCTGTAACTTTTTTATTTCTTTATAAAAAAATGTAAATTTTGTATAAATAATTTTATTTTTATGAAATCTAATTAGAAATGCCGTTTTAAAATTGTTAGGACGATTAATTTTAAAATTATACACAAAAAACGTTTTTCTTAAAAATCACACAAAAACTGCTGTAACTTTTTTATTTATTTATAAAAAAATGAAAATTTTGTATAAATAATTTTATTTTCATGAAATCTAATTAGAAATGGCGTTTCAAAATTTTTAGGACGATTAATTTTAAAATTATACAAAAAAAACGTTTTTCTTAAAAATCACAAAAACTGCTGTAACTTTTTTATTTCTTTATAAAAAAATGTAAATTTTGTATAGATTTTTTTATTTTCATGAAATCTAATTAGAAATGCCGTTTTAAAATTATTAGGACGATTAATTTTAAAATTATACAAAAAAAACGTTTTTCTTAAAAATCACAAAAACTGCTGTAACTTTTTTATTTCTTTATAAAAAAATGTAAATTTTGTATAAATAATTTTATTTTCATGAAATCTAAGTAGAAATGCTGTTATAAAATTATTAGGACGATTAATTTTAAAATTATACAAAAAAAACGTTTTTCTTAAAAATCACACAAAAACTGCTGTAACTTTTTTATTTATTTATAAAAAAATGTAAATTTTGTATAAATAATTTTATTTTCATGAAATCTAATTAGAAATGCCATTTTAAAATTTTTAGGACGATTAATTTTAAGATTATACAAAAAAAACGTTTTTCTTAAAAATCACACAAAAACTGCTGTAACTTTTTTATTTCTTTATAAAAAAATGTAAATTTTGTATAAATAATTTTATTTTCATGTAATCTAATTAGAAATGCTGTTTTAAAATTTTTTGGACGATTAATTTTAAAATTATACAAAAAAAACGTTTTTCTTAAAAATCACACAAAAACTGCTGTAACTTTTTTATTTCTTTATAAAAAAATGTAAATTTTGTATAAATAATTTTATTTTCATGAAATCTAATTAGAAATGCCATTTTAAAATTTTTAGGACGATTAATTTTAAAATTATACAAAAAAAACTTTTTCTTAAAAATCACACAAAAACTGCTGTACTTTTTTATTTCTCTATAAAAAAATGTAAATTTTGTATAAATAATTTTATTTTCATGAAATCTAATTAGAAATGCTGTTTTAAAATTTTTTGGACGATTAATTATACAAAAAAAACGTTTTTCTTAAAAATCACACAAAAACTGCTGTAACTTTTTTATTTCTTTATAAAAAAATGTAAATTTTGTATAAATAATTTTATTTTCATGAAATCTAATTAGAAATGCTGTTTTAAAATTTTTTGGACGATTAATTTTAAAATTATACAAAAAAAACGTTTTTCTTAAAAATCACACAAAAACTGCTGTAACTTTTTTATTTCTTTATAAAAAAATGTAAATTTTGTATAAATAATTTTATTTTCATGAAATCTAAGTAGAAATGCTGTTATAAAATTATTAGGACGATTAATTTTAAAATTATACAAAAAAAACGTTTTTCTTAAAAATCACACAAAAACTGCTGTAACTTTTTTATTTCTTTATAAAAAAATGTAAATTTTGTATAAATAATTTTATTTTCATGAAATCTAAGTAGAAATGCTGTTATAAAATTATTAGGACGATTAATTTTAAAATTATACAAAAAAAACGTTTTTCTTAAAAATCACACAAAAACTGCTGTAACTTTTTTATTTCTTTATAAAAAAATGTAAATTTTGTATAAATAATTTTATTTTCATGAAATCTAATTAGAAATGCCATTTTAAAATTTTTAGGACGATTAATTTTAAAATTATACAAAAAAAACTTTTTCTTAAAAATCACACAAAAACTGCTGTAACTTTTTTATTTCTCTATAAAAAAATGTAAATTTTGTATAAATAATTTTATTTTCATGAAATCTAATTAGAAATGCTGTTTTAAAATTTTTTGGACGATTAATTTTAAAATTATACAAAAAAAACGTTTTTCTTAAAAATCACACAAAAACTGCTGTAACTTTTTTATTTCTTTATAAAAAAATGTAAATTTTGTATAAATAATTTTATTTTCATGAAATCTAATTAGAAATGCTGTTTTAAAATTTTTTGGACGATTAATTTTAAAATTATACAAAAAAAACGTTTTTCTTAAAAATCACACAAAAACTGCTGTAACTTTTTTATTTCTTTATAAAAAAATGTAAATTTTGTATAAATAATTTTATTTTCATGAAATCTAAGTAGAAATGCTGTTATAAAATTATTAGGACGATTAATTTTAAAATTATACAAAAAAAACGTTTTTCTTAAAAATCACACAAAAACTGCTGTAACTTTTTTATTTCTTTATAAAAAAATGTAAATTTTGTATAAATAATTTTATTTTCATGAAATCTAAGTAGAAATGCTGTTATAAAATTATTAGGACGATTAATTTTAAAATTATACAAAAAAAACGTTTTTCTTAAAAATCACACAAAAACTGCTGTAACTTTTTTATTTCTTTATAAAAAAATGTAAATTTTGTATAAATAATTTTATTTTCATGAAATCTAATTAGAAATGCCATTTTAAAATTTTTAGGACGATTAATTTTAAAATTATACAAAAAAAACTTTTTCTTAAAAATCGCACAAAAACTGCTGTAACTTTTTTATTTCTCTATAAAAAAATGTAAATTTTGTATAAATAATTTTATTTTCATGAAATCTAATTAGAAATGCTGTTTTAAAATTTTTTGGACGATTAATTTTAAAATTATACAAAAAAAACGTTTTTCTTAAAAATCACACAAAAACTGCTGTAACTTTTTTATTTCTTTATAAAAAAATGTAAATTTTGTATAAATAATTTTATTTTCATGAAATCTAATTAGAAATGCTGTTTTAAAATTTTTTGGACGATTAATTTTAAAATTATACAAAAAAAACGTATTTCTTAAAAATCACACAAAAACTGCTGTAACTTTTTTATTTCTTTATAAAAAAATGTAAATTTTGTATAAATAATTTTATTTTCATGAAATCTAAGTAGAAATGCTGTTATAAAATTATTAGGACGATTAATTTTAAAATTATACAAAAAAAACGTTTTTCTTAAAAATCACACAAAAACTGCTGTAACTTTTTTATTTCTTTATAAAAAAATGTAAATTTTGTATAAATAATTTTATTTTCATGAAATCTAATTAGAAATGCCATTTTAAAATTTTTAGGACGATTAATTTTAAAATTATACAAAAAAAACGTTTTTCTTAAAAATCACACAAAAACTGCTGTAACTTTTTTATTTCTTTATAAAAAAATGTAAATTTTGTATAAATAATTTTATTTTCATGAAATCTAATTAGAAATGCCATTTTAAAATTTTTAGGACGATTAATTTTAAAATTATACAAAAAAAACTTTTTCTTAAAAATCGCACAAAAACTGCTGTAACTTTTTTATTTCTCTATAAAAAAATGTAAATTTTGTATAAATAATTTTATTTTCATGAAATCTAATTAGAAATGCTGTTTTAAAATTTTTTGGACGATTAATTTTAAAATTATACAAAAAAAACGTTTTTCTTAAAAATCACACAAAAACTGCTGTAACTTTTTTATTTCTTTATAAAAAAATGTAAATTTTGTATAAATAATTTTATTTTCATGAAATCTAATTAGAAATGCCATTTTAAAATTATTAGGACGATTAATTTTAAAATTATACAAAAAAAACGTTTTTCTTAAAAATCACACAAAAACTGCTGTAACTTTTTTATTTCTTTATAAAAAAATGTAAATTTTGTATAAATAATTTTATTTTCATGAAATCTAAGTAGAAATGCTGTTATAAAATTATTAGGACGATTAATTTTAAAATTATACAAAAAAAACGTTTTTCTTAAAAATCACACAAAAACTGCTGTAACTTTTTTATTTCTTTATAAAAAAATGTAAATTTTGTATAAATAATTTTATTTTCATGAAATCTAATTAGAAATGCCATTTTAAAATTTTTAGGACGATTAATTTTAAAATTATACAAAAAAAACTTTTTCTTAAAAATCGCACAAAAACTGCTGTAACTTTTTTATTTCTCTATAAAAAAATGTAAATTTTGTATAAATAATTTTATTTTCATGAAATCTAATTAGAAATGCTGTTTTAAAATTTTTTGGACGATTAATTTTAAAATTATACAAAAAAAACGTTTTTCTTAAAAATCACACAAAAACTGCTGTAACTTTTTTATTTCTTTATAAAAAAATGTAAATTTTGTATAAATAATTTTATTTTCATGAAATCTAATTAGAAATGCTGTTTTAAAATTTTTTGGACGATTAATTTTAAAATTATACAAAAAAAACGTATTTCTTAAAAATCACACAAAAACTGCTGTAACTTTTTTATTTCTTTATAAAAAAATGTAAATTTTGTATAAATAATTTTATTTTCATGAAATCTAAGTAGAAATGCTGTTATAAAATTATTAGGACGATTAATTTTAAAATTATACAAAAAAAACGTTTTTCTTAAAAATCACACAAAAACTGCTGTAACTTTTTTATTTCTTTATAAAAAAATGTAAATTTTGTATAAATAATTTTATTTTCATGAAATCTAATTAGAAATGCCATTTTAAAATTTTTAGGACGATTAATTTTAAAATTATACAAAAAAAACTTTTTCTTAAAAATCGCACAAAAACTGCTGTAACTTTTTTATTTCTCTATAAAAAAATGTAAATTTTGTATAAATAATTTTATTTTCATGAAATCTAATTAGAAATGCTGTTTTAAAATTTTTTGGACGATTAATTTTAAAATTATACAAAAAAAACGTTTTTCTTAAAAATCACACAAAAACTGCTGTAACTTTTTTATTTCTTTATAAAAAAATGTAAATTTTGTATAAATAATTTTATTTTCATGAAATCTAATTAGAAATGCTGTTTTAAAATTTTTTGGACGATTAATTTTAAAATTATACAAAAAAAACGTATTTCTTAAAAATCACACAAAAACTGCTGTAACTTTTTTATTTCTTTATAAAAAAATGTAAATTTTGTATAAATAATTTTATTTTCATGAAATCTAATTAGAAATGCCATTTTAAAATTTTTAGGACGATTAATTTTAAAATTATACAAAAAAAACTTTTTCTTAAAAATCACACAAAAACTGCTGTAACTTTTTTATTTCTCTATAAAAAAATGTAAATTTTGTATAAATAATTTTATTTTCATGAAATCTAATTAGAAATGCTGTTTTAAAATTTTTTGGACGATTAATTTTAAAATTATACAAAAAAAACGTTTTTCTTAAAAATCACACAAAAACTGCTGTAACTTTTTTATTTCTTTATAAAAAAATGTAAATTTTGTATAAATAATTTTATTTTCATGAAATCTAATTAGAAATGCCATTTTAAAATTTTTAGGACGATTAATTTTAAAATTATACAAAAAAAACTTTTTCTTAAAAATCACACAAAAACTGCTGTAACTTTTTTATTTCTCTATAAAAAAATGTAAATTTTGTATAAATAATTTTATTTTCATGAAATCTAAGTAGAAATGCTGTTATAAAATTATTAGGACGATTAATTTTAAAATTATACAAAAAAAACGTTTTTCTTAAAAATCACACAAAAACTGCTGTAACTTTTTTATTTCTTTATAAAAAAATGTAAATTTTGTATAAATAATTTTATTTTCATGAAATCTAATTAGAAATGCCGTTTCAAAATTTTTCGGACGATTAATTTTAAAATTATACAAAAAAAACGTTTTTCTTAAAAATCACACAAAAACTGCTGTAACTTTTTTATTTCTTTATAAAAAAAATGTAAATTTTGTATAAATAATTTTATTTTCATGAAATCTAATTAGAAATGCCATTTTAAAATTTTTAGGACAAATAATTTTAAAATTATACAAAAAAAACCTTTTTTCTTAAAGATCACACAAAAACTGCTGTAACTTTTTTATTTCTCTATAAAAAAATGTAAATTTTGTATAAATAATTTTATTTTCATGAAATCTAATTAGAAATGACGTTTTAAAATTATTAGGACGATTAATTTTAAAATTATACAAAAAAAACGTTTTTCTTAAATATCACACAAAAACTGCTGTAACTTTTTTATTTCTTTATAAAAAAATGTAAATTTTGTACATATATTTTTATTTTCATGAAATCTAATTAGAAATGCCGTTTTAAAATTATTAGGACGATTAATTCTAAAATTATACAAAAAAAACGTTTTTCTTAAATATTACACAAAAACTGCTGTAACTTTTTTATTTCTTTATAAAAAAATGTAAATTTTGTAAATATATTTTTATATTCATGAAATCTAATTAGAAATGCCGTTTTAAAATTATTAGGACGATTAATTTTAAAATTATACAAAAAAAACGTTTTTCTTAAAAATCACACAAAAACTGCTGTAACTTTTTTATTTCTTTATAAAAAAATGTAAATTTTGTATAAATAATTTTATTTTCATGAAATCTAATTAGAAATGCCGTTTCAAAATTTTTCGGACGATTAATTTTAAAATTATACAAAAAAAACGTTTTTCTTAAAAATCACACAAAAACTGCTGTAACTTTTTTATTTCTTTATAAAAAAAATGTAAATTTTGTATAAATAATTTTATTTTCATGAAATCTAATTAGAAATGCCATTTTAAAATTTTTAGGACAAATAATTTTAAAATTATACAAAAAAAACGTTTTTCTTAAAAATCACACAAAAACTGCTGTAACTTTTTTATTTCTTTATAAAAAAATGTAAATTTTGTATAAATAATTTTATTTTCATGAAATCTAATTAGAAATGCCGTTTCAAAATTTTTAGGACGATTAATTTTAAAATTATACAAACAAAACTTTTTCTTAAAAATCACACAAAAACTGCTGTAACTTTTTTATTTCTCTATAAAAAAATGTAAATTTGGTATAAATAATTTTATTTTCATGAAATCTACTTAGAAATGCCATTTTAAAATTTTTAGGACGATTAATTTTAAAATTGTACAAAAAAAACGTTTTTCTTAAAAATCACAAAAACTGCTGTAACTTTTTTATTTCTTTATAAAAAAATGTAAATTTTGTATAAATAATTTTATTTTCATGAAATCTAATTAGAAATGCCGTTTCAAAATTTTTAGGACGATTAATTTTAAAATTATACAAAAAAAACGTTTTTCTTAAAAATCACACAAAAACTGCTGTAACTTTTTTATTTCTTTATAAAAAAAATGTAAATTTTGTATAAATAATTTTATTTTCATGAAATCTAATTAGAAATGCCATTTTAAAATTTTTAGGACAAATAATTTTAAAATTATACAAAAAAAACGTTTTTCTTAAAAATCACACAAAAACTGCTGTAACTTTTTTATTTCTTTATAAAAAAATGTAAATTTTGTATAAATAATTCTATTTTCATGAAATCTAATTAGAAATGCCGTTTAAAAATTTTTAGGACGATTAATTTTAAAATTATAGAAAAAAAACTTTTTCTTAAAAATCACACAAAAACTGCTGTAACTTTTTTATTTCTCTATAAAAAAATGTAAATTTGGTATAAATAATTTTATTTTCATGAAATCTAATTAGAAATGCCATTTTAAAATTTTTAGGACGATTAATTTTAAAATTATACAAAAAAAAACGTTTTTCTTAAAAATCACACAAAAACTCCTGTAACTTTTTTATTTCTTTATAAGAAAATGTAAATTTTGTATAAATAATTTTATTTTCATGAAATCTAATTAGAAATGCCGTTTCAAAATTTTTAGGACCATTAATTTTAAAATTATACAAAAAAAACGTTTTTCTTAAAAATCACACAAAAACTGCTGTAACTTTTTTATTTCTTTATAAAAAAATGTAAATTTTGTATAAATAATTTTATTTTCATGAAATCTACTTAGAATTGCCATTTTAAAATTTTTAGGACGATTAATTTTAAAATTATACAAAAAAAACGTTTTTCTTAAAAATCACAAAAACTGCTGTAACTTTTTTATTTCTTTATAAAAAAATGTAAATTTTGTATAAATAATTTTATTTTCATAAAATCTAATTAAAAATGCCATTTTAAAATTCTTAGGACGATTAATTTTAAAATTATACAAAAAAAACGTTTTTCTTAAAAATCACACAAAAACTGCTGTAACTTTTTTATTTCTTTATAAAAAAATGTAAATTTTGTATAGATATTTTTATTTTCATGAAATCTAATTAGAAATGCCGTTTTAAAATTATTAGGACGATTAATTTTAAAATTATACACAAAAAACATTTTTCTTAAAAATCACACAAAAACTGCTGTAACTTTTTTATTTCTTTATAAAAAAATGTAAATTTTGTATAGATATTTTTACTTTCATAAAATCCAATTAGAAATGCCGTTTTAAAATTATTAGGACGATTAATTTTAAAATTATACACAAAAAACGTTTTTCTTAAAAATCACACAAAAACTGCTGTAACTTTTTTATTTCTTTATAAAAAAATGTAAATTTTGTATAGATATTTTTATTTTCATGAAATCTAATTAGAAATGCCGTTTTAAAATTATTAGGACTATTAATTTTAAAATTATACAAAAAAAAAACGTTTTTCTTAAAAATCACACAAAAACTGCTGTAACTTTTTTATTTCTTTATAAAAAAATGTAAATTTTGTATAAATAATTTTATTTTCATGAAATCTAATTAGAAATGCCATTTTAAAATTTTTAGGACGATTAATTTTAAAATTATACAAAAAAAACGTTTTTCTTAAAAATCACACAAAAACTGCTGTAACTTTTTTATTTCTCTATAAAAAAATGTAAATTTTGTATAAATAATTTTATTTTCATGAAATCTACTTAGAAATGCCATTTTAAAATTTTTAGGACGATTAATTTTAAAATTATACAAAAAAAACGTTTTTCTTAAAATTCACAAAAACTGCTGTAACTTTTTTATTTCTTTATAAAAAAATGTAAATTTTGTATAAATAATTTTATTTTCATAAAATCTAATTAAAAATGCCATTTTAAAATTCTTAGGACGATTAATTTTAAAATTATACAAAAAAAACGTTTTTCTTAAAAATCACACAAAAACTGCAGTAACTTTTTTATTTCTTTATAAAAAAATGTAAATTTTGTATAGATATTTTTATTTTCATGAAATCTAATTAGAAATGCCGTTTTAAAATTATTAGGACGATTAATTTTAAAATTATACACAAAAAACATTTTTCTTAAAAATCACACAAAAACTGCTGTAACTTTTTTATTTCTTTATAAAAAAATGTAAATTTTGTATAGATATTTTTACTTTCATGAAATCCAATTAGAAATGCCGTTTTAAAATTATTAGGACGATTAATTTTAAAATTATACACAAAAAACGTTTTTCTTAAAAATCACACAAAAACTGCTGTAACTTTTTTATTTCTTTATAAAAAAATAAAAATTTTGTATAGATATTTTTGCTTTCATGAAATCTAATTAGAAATGCCGTTTTAAAATTATTAGGACGATTAATTTTAAAATTATACAAAAAAAACGTTTTTCTTAAAAATCACACAAAAACTGCTGTAACTTTTTTATTTCTTTATAAAAAAATGTAAATTTTGTATAGATATTTTTATTTTCATGAAATCTAATTAGAAATGCCGTTTTAAAATTATTAGGACGATTAATTTTAAAATTATACACAAAAAACGTTTTTCTTAAAAATCACACAAAAACTGCTGTAACTTTTTTATTTCTTTATAAAAAAATGTAAATTTTGTATAGATATTTTTACTTTCATGAAATCTAATTAGAAATGCCGTTTTAAAATTATTAGGACGATTAATTTTAAAATTATACACAAAAAACATTTTTCTTAAAAATCACACAAAAACTGCTGTAACTTTTTTATTTCTTTATAAAAAAATGTAAATTTTGTATAAATACATTTATTTTTATGAAATCTAATTAGAAATGCCGTTTTAAAATTGTTAGGACGATTAATTTTAAAATTATACACAAAAAACGTTTTTCTTAAAAATCACACAAAAACTGCTGTAACTTTTTTATTTCTTTATAAAAAAATGTAAATTTTGTATAAATAATTTTATTTTTATGAAATCTAATTAGAAATGCCGTTTTAAAATTGTTAGGACGATTAATTTTAAAATTATACACAAAAAACGTTTTTCTTAAAAATCACACAAAAACTGCTGTAACTTTTTTATTTCTTTTTAAAAAAATGTAAATTTTGTATAAATAATTTTATTTTCATGAAATCTAATTAGAAATGCTATTTTAAAATTTTTAGGACGATTAATTTTAAAATTATACAAAAAAAACGTTTTTCTTAAAAATCACACAAAAACTGCTGTAACTTTTTTATTTCTTTATAAAAAAAATGTAAATTTTGTATAAATAATTTTATTTTCATGAAATCTAATTAGAAATGCCATTTTAAAATTTTTAGGACAAATAATTTTAAAATTATACAAAAAAAACATTTTTCTTAAAAATCACACAAAAACTGCTGTAACTTTTTTATTTCTTTATAAAAAAATGTAAATTTTGTATAAATAATTTTATTTTCATGAAATCTAATTAGAAATGCCATTTTAAAATTTTTAGGACGATTAATTTTAAAATTATACAAAAAAAACTTTTTCTTAAAAATCACACAAAAACTGCTGTAACTTTTTTATTTCTCTATAAAAAAATGTAAATTTGGTATAAATAATTTTATTTTCATGAAATCTACTTAGAAATGCCATTTTAAAATTTTTAGGACGATTAATTTTAAAATTATACAAAAAAAACGTTTTTCTTAAAAATCACAAAAACTGCTGTAACTTTTTTATTTCTCTATAAAAAATTGTAAATTTTGTATAAATAATTTTATTTTCATGAAATCTACTTAGAAATGCCATTTTAAAATTTTAAGGACGATTAATTTTAAAATTATACAAAAAAAACGTTTTTCTTAAAAATCACACAAAAACTGCTGTAACTTTTTTATTTCTTTATAAAAAAATGTAAATTTTGTGAAGATATTTTTACTTTCATGAAATCTAATTAGAAATGCCGTTTTAAAATTATTAGGACGATTAATTTTAAAATTATACACAAAAAACATTTTTCTTAAAAATCACACAAAAACTGCTGTAACTTTTTTATTTCTTTATAAAAAAATGTAAATTTTGTATAAATAATTTTATTTTTATGAAATCTAATTAGAAATGCCGTTTTAAAATTGTTAGGACGATTAATTTTAAAATTATACACAAAAAACGTTTTTCTTAAAAATCACACAAAAACTGCTGTAACTTTTTTATTTCTTTATAAAAAAATGTAAATTTTGTATAGATATTTTTACTTTCATGAAATCTAATTAGAAATGCCGTTTTAAAATTATTAGGACGATTAATTTTAAAATTATACAAAAAAAACGTTTTTCTTAAAAATCACACAAAAACTGCTGTAACTTTTTTATTTCTTTATAAAAAAATGTAAATTTTGTGAAGATATTTTTACTTTCATGAAATCTAATTAGAAATGCCGTTTTAAAATTATTAGGACGATTAATTTTAAAATTATACAAAAAAAACGTTTTTCTTAAAAATCACACAAAAACTGCTGTAACTTTTTTATTTCTTTATAAAAAAATGTAAATTTTGTGAAGATATTTTTACTTTCATGAAATCTAATTAGAAATGCCGTTTTAAAATTATTAGGACGATTAATTTTAAAATTATACACAAAAAACATTTTTCTTAAAAATCACACAAAAACTGCTGTAACTTTTTTATTTCTTTATAAAAAAATGTAAATTTTGTATAAATAATTTTATTTTCATAAAATCTAATTAGAAATGCCATTTTAAAATTTTTAGGACGATTAATTTTAAAATTATACAAAAAAAACGTTTTTCTTAAAAATCACACAAAAACTGCTGTAACTTTTTTATTTCTTTATAAAAAAATGTAAATTTTGTATAAATAATTTTATTTTCATGAAATCTAATTAGAAATGCCATTTTAAAATTTTTAGGACGATTAATTTTAAAATTATACAAAAAAAACGTTTTTCTTAAAAATCACACAAAAACTGCTGTAACTTTTTTATTTCTTTATAAAAAAATGTAAATTTTGTATAAATAATTTTATTTTCATAAAATCTAATTAGAAATGCCATTTTAAAATTTTTAGGACGATTAATTTTAAAATTATAAAAAAAAACGTTTTTCTTAAAAATCACACAAAAAATGCTGTAACTTTTTTATTTCTTAATAAAAAAATGTAAATTTTGTATAGATATTTTTATTTTAATGAAATCTAATTTGAAATGCCGTTTTAAAATTATTAGGACGAATATTTTTAAAATTTTACAAAAGAAACGTTTTTCTTAAAAATAACACAAAAACTGCTGTAACTTTTTTATTTCTTTATAAAAAAATGTAAATTTTGTATAGATATTTTTACTTTCATGAAATCTAATTAGAAATGCCGTTTTAAAATTATTAGGACGATTAATTTTAAAATTATACACAAAAAACATTTTTCTTAAAAATCACACAAAAACTGCTGTAACTTTTTTATTTCTTTATAAAAAAATGTAAATTTTGTATAGATATTTTTATTTTCATGAAATCTAATTAGAAATGCCGTTTTAGAATTATTAGGACGAATATTTTTAAAATTATACAAAAAAAAACGATTTTCTTAAAAATAACACAAAAACTGCTGTAACTTTTTTATTTCTTTATAAAAAAATGTAAATTTTGTATAAATAATTTTATTTTCATAAAATCTAATTAGAAATGCCATTTTAAAATTTTTAGGACGATTAATTTTAAAATTATAAAAAAAAACGTTTTTCTTAAAAATCACACAAAAAATGCTGTAACTTTTTTATTTCTTTATAAAAAAATGTAAATTTTGTATAAATAATTTTATTTACATGAAATCTAATTAAAAATGCCATTTTAAAATATTTAGGACGATTAATTTTTGAAATTATACAAAAAAAAAACGTTTTTCTTAAAAATCACACAAAAACTGCTGTAACTTTTTTATTTCTTTATAAAAAAATGTAAATTTTGTATAGATATATTTATTTTCATGAAATCTAATTAGAAATGCCGTTTTAAAATTTTTAGGACGATTAATTTTGAAATTATACAAAAAAAACGTTTTTCTTAAAAATCACACAAAAACTGCTGTAACTTTTTTATTTCTTTATAAAAAAATGTAAATTTTGTTTAAATAATTTTATTTTCCTGAAATCTAATTAGAAATGCCGTTAGAAAATTTTTAGGACGATTAATTTTGAAATTATACAAAAAAAACGTTTTTCTTAAAAATCACACAAAAACTGCAGTAACTTTTTTGTTTCTTCATGAAGAAATGTAAATTTTGTATAAATAATTTTATTTTCATGAAATCTAATTAGAAATGCCGTTTTAAAATTATTAGGACGAATAATTTTAAAATTATACAAAAAAAACATTTTTCTTAAAAATAACACAAAAACTGCTGTAACTTTTTTATTTCTTTATAAAAAAATGTAAATTTTGTATAGATATTTTTATTTTCATGAAATCTAATTAGAAATGCCGTTTTAAAATTATTAGGACGAATATTTTTAAAATTATACAAAAAAAACGTTTTTCTTAAAAATAACACAAAAACTGCTGTAACTTTTTTATTTCTTTATAAAAAAATGTAAATTTTGTATAGATATTTTTATTTTCATGAAATCTAATTAGAAATGCCGTTTTAGAATTATTAGGACGAATATTTTTAAAATTATACAAAAAAAAAACGATTTTCTTAAAAATAACACAAAAACTGCTGTAACTTTTTTATTTCTTTATAAAAAAATGTAAATTTTGTATAAATAATTTTATTTTCATGAAATCTAATTAGAAATGCCGTTTTAAAATTTTAGGACGATTAATTTTAAAATTATACAAAAAAACGTTTTTCTTAAAAGTCACACAAAAACTGCTGTCACTTTTTTATTTCTTTATAAAAAAATGTAAATTTTGTATAGATATTTTTATTTTCATGAAATCTAATTAAAAATGCCGTTTTAAAATTTTAGGACGATTAATTTTAAAATTATACAAAAAAACGTTTTTCTTAAAAGTCACACAAAAACTGCTGTCACTTTTTTATTTTGTTATAAAAAAATGTAAATTTTGTATAAATAATTTTATTTTCATGAAATCTAATTAGAAATGCCGTTTTAAAATTATTAGGACGAATATTTTTAAAATTATACAAAAAAAAACGTTTTTCTTAAAAATAACACAGAAACTGCTGTAACTTTTTTATTTCTTTATAAAAAAATGTAAATTTTGTATAAATAATTTTATTTTCATGAAATCTAATTAGAAATGCCGTTTTAAAATTTTAGGACGATTAATTTTAAAATTATACAAAAAAACGTTTTTCTTAAAAGTCACACAAAAACTGCTGTAACTTTTTTATTTCTTAATAAAAAAATGTAAATTTTGTATAGATATTTTTATTTTCATGAAATCTAATTAGAAATGCCGTTTTAGAATTATTAGGACGAATATTTTTAAAATTATACAAAAAAAAACGATTTTCTTAAAAATAACACAAAAACTGCTGTAACTTTTTTATTTCTTTATAAAAAAATGTAAATATTGTATAGATATTTTTATTTTCATGAAATCTAATTAGAAATGCCGTTTTAAATTTTTTAGGACGATTAATTTTAAAATTATACAAAAAAAAACGTTTTTCTTAAAAATCACACAAAAACTGCTGTAACTTTTTTATTTCTTAATAAAAAAATGTAAATTTTGTATAGATATTTTTATTTTCATGAAATCTAATTAGAAATGCCGTTTTAAAATTATTAGGACGAATATTTTTAAAATTATACAAAAAAAACGTTCTTCTTAAAAATAACACAAAAACTGCTGTAACTTTTTTATTTCTTAATAAAAAAATGTAAATTTTGTATAGATATTTTTATTTTCATGAAATCTAATTAGAAATGCCGTTTTAAAATTATTAGGACGAATATTTTTAAAATTATACAAAAAAAACGTTTTTCTTAAAAATAACACAAAAACTGCTGTAACTTTTTTATTTCTTTATAAAAAAATGAAAATTTTCTATTGATATTTTTATTTTCATGAAATCTAATTAGAAATGCCGTTTTAAAATTATTAGGACGAATATTTTTAAAATTATACAAAAAAAAAACGTTTTTCTTAAAAATCACACAAAAACTGCTGTAACTTTTTTATTTCTTTATAAAAAAATGTAAATTTTGTATAAATAATTTTATTTTCATGAAATCTTATTAGAAATGCCGTTTTAAAATTTTTAGAACGATTAATTTTAAAATTATACAAAAGAAACGTTTTTCTTAAAAATCACACAAAAACTGCTGTAACTTTTTTATTTTGTTATAAAAAAATTTAAATTTTGTATAAATAATTTTATTTTCATGAAATCTAATTAGAAATGCAGTTTTAAAATTATTTGGACGATTAATTTTAAAATTATACAAAAAAAACATTTTTCTTAAAAATCACACAAAAACTGCAGTTACTTTTTTGTTTCGTCATAAAAAAATGTAAATTTTGTTTAAATAATTTTATTTTCATGAAATCTAATTAGAAATGCCGTTTTAAAATTATTTGGACGATTAATTTTAAAATTATACAAAAAAATCGTTTTTCTTAAATATCACACAAAAACTGCTGTAACTTTTTTATTTCTTTATAAAAAAATGTAAATTTTGTATAAATAATTTTATTTTCATGAAATCTAATTAGAAATGCCGTTTTAAAATTTTTAGGACGATTAATTTTAAAATTATACAAAAAAAACATTTTTCTTAAAAATCACACAAAAACTGCTGTAACTTTTTTATTTTGTTATAAAAAAATGTAAATTTTGTATAAATAATTTTATTTTCATGAAATCTAATTAGAAATGCCGTTTTAAAATTTTTAGGACGATTAATTTTAAAATTAGACAAAAAGAACATTTTTCTTAAAAATCACACAAAAACTGCTGTAACTTTTTTATTTTGTTATAAAAAAATGTAAATTTTGTATAAATAATTTTATTTTCATGAAATCTAATTAGAAATGCCGTTTTAAAATTATTAGGACGAATATTTTTAAAATTATACAAAAAAAACATTTTTCTTAAAAATAACACAAAAACTGCTATAACTTTTTTATTTCTTTATAAAAAAATGTAAATTTTGTATAGATATTTTTATTTTCATGAAATCTAATTAGAAATGCCGTTTTAAAATTATTAGGACGAATATTTTTAAAATTATACAAAAAAAACGTTTTTCTTAAAAATAACACAGAAACTGCTGTAACTTTTTTATTTCTTTATAAAAAAATGTAAATTTTGTATAAATAATTTTATTTTCATGAAATATAATTAAAAATGCCGGTTTAAAATTTTAGGACGATTAATTTTAAAATTATACAAAAAAAAACGTTTTTATTAAAAATCACACAAAAACTGCTGTAACTTTTTTATTTCTTTATAAAAAAATGTAAATTTTGTATAAATAATTTTATTTTCATAAAATCTAATTAGAAATACCGTTTTAAAATTATAAGGACGAATAATTTTAAAATTATACAAAAAAAACGTTTTTCTTAAAAATCACACAAAAACTGCTGTAACTTTTTTATTTCTTTATAAAAAAATGTAAATTTTGTATAGATATATTTATTTTCATGAAATCTAATTAGAAATGCCGTTTTAAAATTTTTAGGACGATTAATTTTGAAATTATACAAAAAAAACGTTTTTCTTAAAAATCACACAAAAACTGCTGTAACTTTTTTACTTCTTTATAAAAAAATGTAAATTTCGTATAGATATATTTATTTTCATGAAATCTAATTAGAAATGCCGTTTTAAAATTTTTAGGACGATTAATTTTGAAATTATACAAAAAAAACGTTTTTCTTAAAAATCACACAAAAACTGCTGTAACTTTTTCATTTCTTTATAAAAGAATGTAAATTTTGTATAGATATATTTATTTTCATGAAATCTAATTAGAAGTGCCGTTTTAAAATTTTTAGGACGATTAATTTTAAAATTATACAAAAAAACCTTTTTCTTAAAAATCACACAAAATCTGCTGTAACTTTTTTATTTCTTTATAAAAAAATGTAAATTTTGTATAGATATTTTTACTTTCATGAAATCTAATTAGAAATGCCGTTTTAAAATTATTAGGACGAATATTTTTAAAATTATACAAAAAAAACGTTTTTCTTAAAAATCACACAAAAACTGCTGTAACTTTTTTATTTCATTATAAAAAAATGTAAATTTTGTATAAATGATTTTATTTTCATGAAATCTAATTAGAAGTGCCGTTTTAAAATTTTTAGGACGATTAATTTTAAAATTATACAAAAAAAACGTTTTTCTTAAAAATCACACAAAAACTGCAGTAACTTTTTTGTTTCTTCATGAAAAAATGTAAATTTTGTTTAAATAATTTTATTTTCATGAAATCTAATTAGAAATGCCGTTTGAAAATTTTTAGGACGATTAATTTTAAAATTATACAAAAAAAACGTTTTTCTTAAAAATCACACAAAAACTGCTGTAACTTTTTTATTTCTTTATAAAAAAATGTAAATTTTGTATAAATAATTTTATTTTCATGAAATCTAATTAGAAATGCCGTTTTAAATTTATTAGGACGAATAATTTTAAAATTATACAAAAAAAACGTTTTTCTTAAAAATCACACAAAAACTGCTGTAACTTTTTTATTTCTTTATAAAAAAATGAAAATTTTCTATTGATATTTTTATTTTCATGAAATCTAATTAGAAATGCCGTTTTAAAATTATTAGGACGAATATTTTTAAAATTATACAAAAAAAAACGTTTTTCTTAAAAATCACACAAAAACTGCTGTAACTTTTTTATTTCTTTATAAAAAAATGTAAATTTTGTATAAATAATTTTATTTTCATGAAATCTAATTAGAAATGCCGTTTTAAAATTATTAGGACGAATAATTTTAAAATTATACAAAAAAAACATTTTTCTTAAAAATAACACAAAAACTGCTGTAACTTTTTTATTTCTTTATAAAAAAATGTAAATTTTGTATAGATATTTTTATTTTCATGAAATCTAATTAGAAATGCCGTTTTAAAATTATTAGGACGAATATTTTTAAAATTATACAAAAAAACGTTTTTCTTAAAAATAACACAAAAACTGCTGTAACTTTTTTATTTCTTAATAAAAAAATGTAAATTTTGTATAGATATTTTTATTTTCATGAAATCTAATTAGAAATGCCGTTTTAAAATTATTAGGACGAATTATTTTAAAATTATACAAAAAAAACGTTTTTCTTAAAAATAACACAAAAACTGCTGTAACTTTTTTATTTCTTTATAAAAAAATGTAAATTTTGTATAGATATTTTTATTTTCATGAAATCTAATTAGAAATGCCGTTTTAGAATTATTAGGACGAATATTTTTAAAATTATACAAAAAAAAACGATTTTCTTAAAAATAACACAAAAACTGCTGTAACTTTTTTATTTCTTTATAAAAAAATGTAAATATTGTATAGATATTTTTATTTTCATGAAATCTAATTAGAAATGCCGTTTTAAATTTTTTAGGACGATTAATTTTAAAATTATACAAAAAAAAACGTTTTTCTTAAAAATCACACAAAAACTGCTGTAACTTTTTTATTTCTTAATAAAAAAATGTAAATTTTGTATAGATATTTTAATTTTCATGAAATCTAATTAGAAATGCCGTTTTAAAATTATTAGGACGAATATTTTTAAAATTATACAAAAAAAACGTTTTTCTTAAAAATAACACAAAAACTGCTGTAACTTTTTTATTTCTTAATAAAAAAATGTAAATTTTGTATAGATATTTTTATTTTCATGAAATCTAATTAGAAATGCCGTTTTAAAATTATTAGGACGAATATTTTTAAAATTATACAAAAAAAACGTTTTTCTTAAAAATAACACAAAAACTGCTGTAACTTTTTTATTTCTTTATAAAAAAATGAAAATTTTCTATTGATATTTTTATTTTCATGAAATCTAATTAGAAATGCCGTTTTAAAATTATTAGGACGAATATTTTTAAAATTATACAAAAAAAAACGTTTTTCTTAAAAATCACACAAAAACTGCTGTAACTTTTTTATTTCTTTATAAAAAAATGTAAATTTTGTATAAATAATTTTATTTTCATGAAATCTAATTAGAAATGCCGTTTTAAAATTATTAGGACGAATAATTTTAAAATTATACAAAAAAAACATTTTTCTTAAAAATAACACAAAAACTGCTGTAACTTTTTTATTTCTTTATAAAAAAATGTAAATTTTGTATAGATATTTTTATTTTCATGAAATCTAATTAGAAATGCCGTTTTAAAATTATTAGGACGAATATTTTTAAAATTATACAAAAAAAACGTTTTTCTTAAAAATAACACAAAAACTGCTGTAACTTTTTTATTTCTTAATAAAAATATGTAAATTTTGTATAGATATTTTTATTTTCATGAAATCTAATTAGAAATGCCGTTTTAAAATTATTAGGACGAATATTTTTAAAATTATACAAAAAAAACGTTTTTCTTAAAAATAACACAAAAACTGCTGTAACTTTTTTATTTCTTTATAAAAAAATGTAAATTTTGTATAGATATTTTTATTTTCATGAAATCTAATTAGAAATGCCGTTTTAGAATTATTAGGACGAATATTTTTAAAATTATACAAAAAAAAAAACGATTTTCTTAAAAATAACACAAAAACTGCTGTAACTTTTTTATTTCTTTTTATTTTTATTTTATCGCCAGGAACAAACTATCATCTTAATTCACCTTTATACAAAATGTTCAGATATTATAATGATATCAGCTCAAGCATCGACATATTTTGCGCCCCATCTATTGTTGCATTTAAAAGATCGGTAGAATCTGTCTTTTGAACAATTTTATGTTTATATTAACCTCTAGATTGTTTGTGTTTATATTATGTAAATTTCCTGTAACTGGCTAACTTGCTGTTGGAAATAAAGTATTATTATTATTATTATTATTATTATTATTATAAAAAAATGTAAATTTTGTATAGATATTTTTATTTTCATGAAATCTAATTAGAAATGCCGTTTTAAAATTATTAGGACGAATATTTTTAAAATTATACAAAAAAAACGTTTTTCTTAAAAATAACACAAAAACTGCTGTAACTTTTTTATTTCTTTATAAAAAAATGTAAATTTTGTATAGATATTTTTATTTTCATGAAATCTAATTTGAAATGCCGTTTTAAAATTATTAGGACGAATATTTTTAAAATTATACAAAAGAAACGTTTTTCTTAAAAATAACACTAAAACTGCTGTAACTTTTTTATTTCTTTATAAAAAAATGTAAATTTTGTATAGATATTTTTATTTTCATGAAATCTAATTAGAAATGCCGTTTTAAAATTATTAGGACGAATATTTTTAAAATTATACAAAAAAAACGTTTTTCTTAAAAATAACACAAAAACTGCTGTAACTTTTTTATTTCTTTATAAAAAAATGTAAATTTTGTATAAATAATTTTATTTTCATGAAATCTAATTAAAAATGCCGTTCTAAAATTTTAGGACGATTAATTTTAAAATTATACAAAAAAAACGTTTTTCTTAAAAATCACACAAAAACTGCTGTAACTTTTTTATTTCTTTATAAAAAAATGAAAATTTTGTATAGATAGTTTTATTTTCATGAAATCTAATTAGAAATGCCGTTTTAAAATTATTAGGACGAATATTTTTAAAATTATACAAAAGAAACGTTTTTCTTAAAAATAACACTAAAACTGCTGTAACTTTTTTATTTCTTTATAAAAAAATGTAAATTTTGTATAGATACTTTTATTTTCATGAAATCTAATTAGAAATGCCGTTTTAAAATTATTAGGACGAATATTTTTAAAATTATACAAAAAAAACGTTTTTCTTAAAAATAACACAAAAACTGCTGTAACTTTTTTATTTCTTTATAAAAAAATGTAAATTTTGTATAGATATTTTTATTTTTATGAAATCTAATTAGAAATGCCGTTTTAAAATTTTTACGACGATTAATTTTAAAATTATACAAAAAAAACGTTTTTCTTAAAAATCACACAAAAACTGCTGTAACTTTTTTATTTCTTAATAAAAAAATGTAAATTTTGTATAGATATTTTTATTTTCATGAAATCTAATTAGAAATGCCGTTTTAAAATTATTAGGACGAATATTTTTAAAATTATACAAAAAAAAAAAAAGTTTTTCTTAAAAATAACACAAAAACTGCTGTAACTTTTTTATTTCTTTATAAAAAAATGTAAATTTTGTATTGATATTTTTATTTTCATGAAATCTAATTTGAAATGCCGTTTTAAAATTATTAGGACGAATATTTTTAAAATTTTACAAAAGAAACGTTTTTCTTAAAAATAACACTAAAACTGCTGTAACTTTTTTATTTCTTTATAAAAAAATGTAAATTTTGTATAGATATTTTTATTTTCATGAAATCTAATTAGAAATGCCGTTTTAAAATTATTAGGACGAATATTTTTAAAATTATACAAAAAAAACGTTTTTCTTAAAAATAACACAAAAACTGCTGTAACTTTTTTATTTCTTTATAAAAAAATGTAAATTTTGTATAGATATTTTTATTTTCATGAAATCTAATTTGAAATGCCGTTTTAAAATTATTAGGACGAATATTTTTAAAATTATACAAAAGAAACGTTTTTCTTAAAAATAACACTAAAACTGCTGTAACTTTTTTATTTCTTTATAAAAAAATGTAAATTTTGTATAGATATTTTTATTTTCATGAAATCTAATTAGAAATGCCGTTTTAAAATTATTAGGACGAATATTTTTAAAATTATACAAAAAAAACGTTTTTCTTAAAAATAACACAAAAACTGCTGTAACTTTTTTATTTCTTTATAAAAAAATGTAAATTTTGTATAGATATTTTTATTTTCATGAAATCTAAATTGAAATGCCGTTTTAAAATTATTAGGACGAATATTTTTAAAATTATACAAAAGAAACGTTTTTCTTAAAAATAACACTAAAACTGCTGTAACTTTTTTATTTCTTTATAAAAAAATGTAAATTTTGTATAAATAATTTTATTTTCATGAAATCTAATTAAAAATGCCGGTCTAAAATTTTAGGACGATTAATTTTAAAATTATACAAAAAAAACGTTTTTCTTAAAAATCACACAAAAACTGCTGTAACTTTTTTATTTCTTTATAAAAAAATGAAAATTTTGTATAGATAGTTTTATTTTCATGAAATCTAATTAGAAATGCCGTTTTAAAATTATTAGGACGAATATTTTTAAAATTATACAAAAGAAACGTTTTTCTTAAAAATAACACTAAAACTGCTGTAACTTTTTTATTTCTTTATAAAAAAATGTAAATTTTGTATAGATATTTTTATTTTCATGAAATCTAATTAGAAATGCCGTTTTAAAATTATTAGGACGAATATTTTTAAAATTATACAAAAAAAACGTTTTTCTTAAAAATCACACAAAAACTGCTGTAACTTTTTTATTTCTTTATAAAAAAATGTAAATTTTGTATAGATATTTTTATTTTTATGAAATCTAATTAGAAATGCCGTTTTAAAATTTTTACGACGATTAATTTTAAAATTATACAAAAAAAACGTTTTTCTTAAAAATCACACAAAAACTGCTGTAACTTTTTTATTTCTTAATAAAAAAATGTAAATTTTGTATAGATATTTTTATTTTCATGAAATCTAATTAGAAATGCCGTTTTAAAATTATTAGGACGAATATTTTTAAAATTATACAAAAAAAACGTTTTTCTTAAAAATAACACAAAAACTGCTGTAACTTTTTTATTTCTTTATAAAAAAATGTAAATTTTGTATAGATATTTTTATTTTAATGAAATCTAATTTGAAATGCCGTTTTAAAATTATTAGGACGAATATTTTTAAAATTTTACAAAAGAAACGTTTTTCTTAAAAATAACACAAAAACTGCTGTAACTTTTTTATTTCTTTATAAAAAAATGTAAATTTTGTATAGATATTTTTATTTTCATGAAATCTAATTTGAAATGCCGTTTTAAAATTATTAGGACGAATATTTTTAAAATTATACAAAAGAAACGTTTTTCTTAAAAATAACACTAAAACTGCTGTAACTTTTTTATTTCTTTATAAAAAAATGTAAATTTTGTATAGATATTTTTATTTTCATGAAATCTAATTAGAAATGCCGTTTTAAAATTATTAGGACGAATATTTTTAAAATTATACAAAAAAAACGTTTTTCTTAAAAATAACACAAAAACTGCTGTAACTTTTTTATTTCTTTATAAAAAAATGTAAATTTTGTATAGATATTTTTATTTTCATGAAATCTAATTTGAAATGCCGTTTTAAAATTATTAGGACGAATATTTTTAAAATTATACAAAAGAAACGTTTTTCTTAAAAATAACACTAAAACTGCTGTAACTTTTTTATTTCTTTATAAAAAAATGTAAATTTTGTATAAATAATTTTATTTTCATGAAATCTAATTAAAAATGCCGGTCTAAAATTTTAGGACGATTAATTTTAAAATTATACAAAAAAAACGTTTTTCTTAAAAATCACACAAAAACTGCTGTAACTTTTTTATTTCTTTATAAAAAAATGAAAATTTTGTATAGATAGTTTTATTTTCATGAAATCTAATTAGAAATGCCGTTTTAAAATTATTAGGACGAATATTTTTAAAATTATACAAAAGAAACGTTTTTCTTAAAAATCACACAAAAACTGCTGTAACTTTTTTATTTCTTTATAAAAAAATGTAAATTTTGTATAGATATTTTTATTTTTATGAAATCTAATTTGAAATGCCGTTTTAAAATTATTAGGACGAATATTTTTAAAATTTTACAAAAGAAACGTTTTTCTTAAAAATAACACTAAAACTGTTGTAACTTTTTTATTTCTTTATAAAAAAATGTAAATTTTGTATAGATATTTTTATTTTCATGAAATCTAATTATAAATGCCGTTTTAAAATTATTAGGACGAATATTTTTAAAATTATACAAAAAAAACGTTTTTCTTAAAAATAACACAAAAACTGCTGTAACTTTTTTATTTCTTTATAAGAAAATGTAAATTTTGTATAGATATTTTTATTTTCATGAAATCTAATTTGAAATGCCGTTTTAAAATTATTAGGACGAATATTTTTAAAATTATACAAAAGAAACGTTTTTCTTAAAAATAACACTAAAACTGCTGTAACTTTTTTATTTCTTTATAAAAAAATGTAAATTTTGTATAGATATTTTTATTTTCATGAAATCTAATTAGAAATGCCGTTCTAAAATTATTAGGACGAATATTTTTAAAATTATACAAAAAAAACGTTTTTCTTAAAAATAACACAAAAACTGCTGTAACTTTTTTATTTCTTTATAAAAAAATGTAAATTTTGTATAAATAATTTTATTTTCATGAAATCTAATTAAAAATGCCGTTTTAAAATTTTAGGACGATTAATTTTATTATTATACAAAAAAAAACGTTTTTCTTAAAAATCACACAAAAACTGCTGTAACTTTTTTATTTCTTTATAAAAAAATGTAAATTTTGTATAGATATTTTTATTTTCATGAAATCTAATTAGAAATGCCGTTTTAAAATTATTAGGACGAATATTTTTAAAATTATACAAAAGAAACGTTTTTCTTAAAAATAACACTAAAACTGCTGGAACTTTTTTATTTCTTTATAAAAAAATGTAAATTTTGTATAGATATTTTTATTTTCATGAAATCTAATTAAAAATGCCGTTTTAAGGTTTTAGGACGATTAATTTTATTATTATACAAAAAAAAACGATTTTCTTAAAAATCACACAAAAACTGCTGTAACTTTTTTATTTCTTTATAAAAAAATGTAAATTTTGTATAGATATTTTTATTTTCATGAAATCTAATTAGAAATGCCGTTTTAAAATTATTAGGACGAATATTTTTAAAATTATACAAAAAAAACGTTTTTCTTAAAAATAACACAAAAACTGCTGTAACTTTTTTATTTCTTTATAAAAAAATGTAAATTTTGTATAGATATTTTTATTTTCATGAAATCTAATTAGAAATGCCGTTTTAAAATTATTAGGACGAATATTTTTAAAATTATACAAAAAAAAACGTTTTTCTTAAAAATAACACAAAAACTGCTGTAACTTTTTTATTTCTTTATAAAAAAATGTAAATATTGTATAAATAATTTTATTTTCACGAAATCTAATTAAAAATGCCGTTTTAAAATTTTAGGACGATTAATTTTATTATTATACAAAAAAAAACGTTTTTCTTAAAAATCACACAAAAACTGCTGTAACTTTTTTATTTCTTTATAAAAAAATGTAAATTTTGTATAGATATTTTTATTTTCATGAAATCTAATTAGAAATGCCGTTTTAAAATTATTAGGACGAATATTTTTAAAATTATACAAAAGAAACGTTTTTCTTAAAAATAACACTAAAACTGCTGTAACTTTTTTATTTCTTTATAAAAAAATGTAAATTTTGTATAGATATTTTTATTTTCATGAAATCTAATTAGAAATGCCGTTTTAAAATTATTAGGACGAATGTTTTTAAAATTATACAAAAAAAACGTTTTTCTTAAAAATAACACAAAAACTGCTGTAACTTTTTTATTTCTTTATAAAAAAACGTAAATTTTGTATAGATATTTTTATTTTCATGAAATCTAATTAGAAATGCCGTTTTAAAATTTTTACGACGATTAATTTTAAAATTATACAAAAAAAACGTTTTTCTTAAAAATCACACAAAAACTGCTGTAACTTTTTTATTTCTTAATAAAAAAATGTAAATTTTGTATAGATATTTTTATTTTCATGAAATCTAATTAGAAATGCCGTTTTAAAATTATTAGGACGAATATTTTTAAAATTATACAAAAAAAACATTTTTCTTAAAAATAACACAAAAACTGCTGTAACTTTTTTATTTCTTTATAAAAAAATGTAAATTTTGTATAAATAATTTTATTTTCATGAAATCTAATTAAAAATGCCGTTTTAAAATTTTAGGACGATTAATTTTAAAATTATACAAAAAAAACGTTTTTCTTAAAAATCACACAAAAACTGCTGTAACTTTTTTATTTCTTTACAAAAAAATGTAAATTTTGTATAAATAATTTTATTTTCATGAAATCTAATTAAAAATGCCGTTTTAAAATTTTAGGACGATTAATTTTAAAATTATACAAAAAAAACGTTTTTCTTAAAAATCACACAAAAACTGCTGTAACTTTTTTATTTCTTTATAAAAAAATGTAAATTTTGTATAGATATTTTTATTTTCATGAAATCTAATTTGAAATGCCGTTTTAAAATTATTAGGACGAATATTTTTAAAATTATACAAAAAAAACGTTTTTCTTAAAAATAACACAAAAACTGCTGTAACTTTTTTATTTCTTTATAAAAAAATGTAAATTTTGTATAGATATTTTTATTTTCATGAAATCTAATTTGTAATGCCGTTTTAAAATTATTAGGACGAATATTTTTAAAATTATACAAAAAAAAACGTTTTTCTTAAAAATCACACAAAAACTGCTGTAACTTTTTTATTTCTTTATAAAAAAATGTAAATTTTGTATAAATAATTTTATTTTCATGAAATCTAATTAAAAATGCCGTTCTAAAATTTTAGGACGATTAATTTTATTATTATACAAAAAAAAACGTTTTTCTTAAAAATCACACAAAAACTGCTGTAACTTTTTTATTTCTTTATAAAAAAATGTAAATTTTGTATAGATATTTTTATTTTCATGAAATCTAATTAGAAATGCCGTTTTAAAATTATTAGGACGAATATTTTTAAAATTATACAAAAAAAACGTTTTTCTTAAAAATAACACAAAAACTGCTGTAACTTTTTTATTTCTTTATAAAAAAATGTAAATTTTGTATAGATATTTTTATTTTCATGAAATCTAATTAGAAATGCCGTTTTAAAATTTTTAGGACGATTAATTTTAAAATTATACAAAAAAAACGTTTTTCTTAAAAATCACACAAAAACTGCTGTAACTTTTTTGTTTCTTTATAAAAAAATGTATATTTTGTATAAATAATTTTATTTTCATGAAATCCAATTAGAAATGCCGTTTCAAAATTTTTAGGACGATTAATTTTAAAATTATACAAAAAAAACGTTTTTCTTAAAAATAACACAAAAACTGCTGTAACTTTTTTATTTCTTTATAAAAAAATGTAAATTTTGTATAAATAATTTTATTTTCATGAAATCTAATTAAAAATGCCGTTTTAAAATTTTAGGACGATTAATTTTATTATTATACAAAAAAAAAAGTTTTTCTTAAAAATCAAACAAAAACTGCTGTAACTTTTTTATTTCTTTATAAAAAAATGTAAATTTTGTATAGATATTTTTATTTTCATGAAATCTAATTAGAAATGCCGTTTTAAAATTATTAGGACGAATATTTTTAAAATTATACAAAAAAAAACATTTTTCTTAAAAATAACAGAAAAACTGCTGTAACTTTTTTATTTCTTTATAAAAAAATGTAAATTTTGTATAGATATTTTTATTTTCATGAAATCTAATTAGAAATGCCGTTTTAAAATTATTAGGACGAATATTTTTAAAATTATACAAAAAAAACGTTTTTCTTAAAAATAACACAAAAACTGCTGTAACTTTTTTATTTCTTTATAAAAAAATGTAAATTTTGTATAGATATTTTTATTTTCATGAAATCTAATTAGAAATGCCGTTTTAAAATTATTAGGATGAATATTTTTAAAATTATACAAAAAAAAAACGTTTTTCTTAAAAATAACACAAAAACTGCTGTAACTTTTTTATTTCTTTATAAAAAAATGTAAATTTTGTATAGATATTTTTATTTTCATGAAATCTAATTAGAAATGCCGTTTTAAAATTTTTACGACGATTAATTTTAAAATTATACAAAAAAAACGTTTTTCTTAAAAATCACACAAAAACTGCTGTAACTTTTTTATTTCTTAATAAAAAAATGTAAATTTTGTATAGATATTTTTATTTTCATGAAATCTAATTAGAAATGCCGTTTTAAAATTATTAGGACGAATATTTTTAAAATTATACAAAAAAAACATTTTTCTTAAAAATAACACAAAAACTGCTGTAACTTTTTTATTTCTTTATAAAAAAATGTAAATTTTGTATAAATAATTTTATTTTCATGAAATCTAATTAAAAATGCCGTTTTAAAATTTTAGGACGATTAATTTTAAAATTATACAAAAAAAACGTTTTTCTTAAAAATCACACAAAAACTGCTGTAACTTTTTTATTTCTTTATAAAAAAATGTAAATTTTGTATAAATCTGTTCCGCAATTCTTAAACTATCTTCGGTATAGCAAGGCTCACGCAGTTTCAATATTTTAAATCGAAATGATTTAATTATCCCAATCTTTTGATGAAACTTATGATCAGACAAAAAATTTAAAACCCTATTGGAACTAAGAGCCTTCCTGTACCAATCAGTTTTTAATCAACCCGCATTATCTCTATACACCATTACATCGAGAAAGGGCAATTTCATATCAGTCTCAATCTCATAAGTAAAACCAATGTGACTATCAAAACTATTAAACACCCGCAAAATTTCATCTAAGGATTCAGCATTGTTCGGGATTGATGTGAATATATCATCGACATACAAATACAAGAAATCAATCTCAAAACTCAATTTAGCAATAGATTCTTCCAACAAATCATTCATCACTAACGAAGCGAAAATTGGAGATGAGGGATGTCCCATAGCGGAACCAAACGTTTGTTTGTATGTTATATTATTGAATCTGAAAAAGTTTTGATCAAAGCAACATTTCACTAGCTTAACAAATATATCAAGTGGGATATTAGTATGTTCTTTTATTGTTGGCCAATGTTTAATGATTGATTTCTCCGTAGCTTTGAATGATATGTTGGTGAACAAAGATGTTACATCTAAAGAAATTAAGTGGTAACCTGTGGGTACCTTATGTGTTCTGATAGAATTAACAAACTCATATGAATTCTTTACATTATAAATTGACCGAACATTCAAGTTAGAAAGAATATTACAAATATACCTTTCGAGCTTGTAAGTTGGTGCTCCAATCGCACTAATAACTGGTCTCAATTTCATATCATCCGTTCCCTTGTGTGTTTTGGGTAACCCATAGGCTCTAGGGATGTTAGCATTATAAGTACGAAGCCTTTTTCCTTCCACACCTGTAATATATTCACGTTTTTCCACTTCAGTGATTAGTGCATTAACTTTAGTTTGCGCCGTCATCAACGGATTTCGATTCACAACCTCATAGGTACCAACCTCTTCAAACATTGCAGTCATCTTAGTAAAATATTCACCACTATCCATAATCACCGTCTTGTTGCCCTTATCCGACCTTAATACTACAATTTTATCATTTTTCTTTAAAAATTTCTTCGTTTCGAAATATATTCTATCCAACTCCTGCAATCTGTTATTCTTCTTCTTATTTTTCACAAAATAATTAGTCATTATGTTCGTAGCCCTTGACCTAATCTCATCCTTCACTTCCTTCGTTATTGGGTGTTCATCAATTATATATTCTACATCGCATAATAATTTACTCAATGGTACTTCTTCAGGATCAACTTTAAGGGCAAACCTTGGCCCCAAAGCCAACAACCTCTTGTAATCCTCTGGAACATCAATGGAACTAAGGTTGACAATCCAGTTATCATTACCCAACATTGGAACCTCACTAATTTGTAACAGGTTCTCAATTTTATGTTTATTACGGAGAGTAAGATTTTTAACCATCTTCTTCTGTTTGTTAATTTGCTGTTTGTGGAATTTGCAAAATTCATTTAATGGTAATAACGATCTTAATTTTATGATATAATTATTATCAATGAAAGTTACCTTCTGTTTTATTCGCCAAAATATGATCTTAATCTCAAGATTCAATATCGACCTCTTATAGCCTCCATAAATTCTATCAACTTCACTTCCAAATGGGTGTGAATCAGGTAAAATGTTCAACAATGAACCTAAATTGTTACTAATGTGTGCAGGGTATACCCCGTTTCTTCGACACTTGACCAAAAACTCCTTCCTGCTTAACAAAGACGCCAAATTATGGTTATGCTTAGCCCATGACTTCATAATCAATTTGGTTTCCGCCCCATAACGTGCTTCAATTGTTTCCCAGAAACCCAATGCCATATTAAATATGTAATGAATTTATCGTCCAAATTTATAATAATATTAGTGTTGGGAATTCGGCTATTTTGGGCTAGGTAGCAAATAATTAAACCATTAAAGCTGACCGGTTTCGATTTTATTGTTGAAAATCTTCATCAGAGCTACAAAACAGTACATATACTACACACAATTAAAAGAAACAATATAAAAATTCATTAATTAATGGCCCAAAGCCATGTGCTCTTATAGGTTAAAAATACATCATTACCTTATAATGTAATAAAAATTATCTTGAGTCCTACAACTACTATCATAGCAAAATCATAGAATTTCATCAATTCAATAAACAATCCAATTCCAAAAAAAAAAAAAAGGGATCAATTAAGGAACAAACTAAATTATCAGAGCAAAGCAGAACAACCATACGCGTCAATGACTTAGGCAGGAAAGACAAACGCAACCATCTTAAACACAAAGATAGCCGCTGACATCAAGTCTACCAACCAAAGACACACAAGGTTGTTAAGATTACAGATTAAAAAGGTTATGTAACCAAATTATCAGAGATGTTAGAGTTGCCTATAATGCAATAACAATACATAAAATAAACATCGAAGTTGAAAACTAATTTCATTAACATTTACGAATCAAATCATTGTAAATTATATTAAGAATATTCAAATCAGATCTGAGATTAATACTATTTCTATTGTTTTTAATTTCAATCGATTCCAACATTAAACGCTTTCTTAAATTTGACTCATGTGCTAAAATCTTAACCTTCTCTAATTCAAAATTAAATCTGTGATCAAGATCAATTGCGTGAGTTGCCAAAGCTGTCCTGTCTTTATAAGTAAACTTTTTACAGTCTAATTTGTGGTTTTGTATTCTCGATTTTAACCAATTTTTAGTTTGACCTATATAGCAGCTATATAGCTATGTGTCTTTGGTTGGTAGACTTGATGTCAGCGGCTATCTTTGTGTTTAAGATGGTTGCGTTTGTCTTTCCTGCCTAAGTCATTGACGCGTATGGTTGTTCTGCTTTGCTCTGATAATTTAGTTTGTTCCTTAATTGATCCCTTTTTTTTTTTGGAATTGGATTGTTTATTGAATTGATGAAATTCTATGATTTTGCTATGATAGTAGTTGTAGGACTCAAGATAATTTTTATTACATTATAAGGTAATGATGTATTTTTAACTTATAAGAGCACATGGCTTTGGGCCATTAATTAATGAATTTTTATATTGTTTCTTTTAATTGTGTGTAGTATATGTACTGTTTTGTAGCTCTGATGAAGATTTTCAACAATAAAATCGAAACCGGTCAGCTTTAATGGTTTAATTATTTGCTACCTAGTCCAAAATAGCCGAATTCCCAACAAAAACTGCTGTAACTTTTTTATTTCTTTATAAAAAAATGTAAATTTTGTATAGATAATTTTATTTTCATGAAATCTAATTAGAAATGCTGTTTTAAAATTTTTTGGACGATTAATTTTAAAATTATACAAAAAAAACGTTTTTCTTAAAAATCACACAAAAACTGCTGTAACTTTTTTATTTCTTTATAAAAAATGTAAATTTTGTATAAATAATTTTATTTTCATGAAATCTAAGTAGAAATGCTGTTTTAAAATCATTAGGACGATTAATTTTAAAATTATACAAAAAAAACGTTTTTCTTAAAAATCACACAAAAACTGCTGTAACTTTTTTATTTCTTTATAAAAAAATGTAAAGGACCTTATCGGGTTTTGGGAGCATTTTGTACAAGAATGAAACTTATGCCACATATAAATAAAAAGTAAATATACAATTGTGTAAAATATTTCGCGAATTAGGAGACCGCTTTCGCCAAAAAACGCAATTGAAATTAATTAATTTTTGCACAGTTAGACAACGATGCTAGTGTTTTCCTGGGTGTTTCTAACAAACAAAGTAGTTTGGTTGCCTATGCCATTTATTTACTATGATTTATTGACTTTAATAGTATAAAAATTATACAATTAAGTACATATTTGTTATGACTTGATTAGAAATTAATTTTTAAGTATTTATTTTATTCAAATAAACTTATAATTTAAGAATATATTTTTTACAATTAAACAATTTTTACACAGTTGTCGTTTTTTTGCAATTTTTAAAATATTTGATAAAAAATGACTTTTCCAGTTCCCTGGAGCTCTGAAACTTTTACTGTAAATTCAATGGCTATAGTTTTAATAGTTGTAATAAGATTTGTAATATTACGGCGTCAATTAAAAATATAATATCTTTTACAGGTTATCGTAGGACTTTATTGCACAATCAGGCAACATTGAAATTATTACCTCTCAAACGAAACGTCCAAATTAAATGCAGAATAAATATGCAGAATAATTATTAGTAAAAAGTAGAACCGAAAAGGGACCTAGGAGGCGGCAAAGGGCTTGTAAATTCCTTCAATTTTTGTAGGACACCCTCTGGCACTTCTAAGCACCTCCTATCAAGTAGGCAAGATACTATTTACGACATTCGGCAAGTTATTTCTCCTTTGCTAGAATGATTCATTCCAGTATGTTACATGAGCGCGTACCGGATTTCTTTTTTTGCGCCGGTTTTAGCTGTTTTTATAAATAAACGTACAAACGCCAGCAATGTGTGCGCATGACAATAACACCCAATGTGGGAAACATTTCAATCCAGTGTGAGTCACAGTGAGTCAGTCGCCAGATACCTTTGTAAAGCGTGTACGAATTTGTTAGCCCGGGCATTACTTCTTGTTTGTAACAGTAACCATTGTTCTAAAGTGCCTTATAACAAAGGTCATTTGTATCTACCATCAGGTTAATCCTTTTGGCGATTGTATTCGATTATTAACATAGGTTCCACAAGGAAAACACCCTCTTAGTTTTAACTGTCATTTGCTTTCAATTTAAACGTAAATGAAAGGAAATTAAAATTTATCTGACAGTACTTGTCAAAATTTGAATTTTAAAATCCGCTGTTGTCGTGTTAATAAATATTTTTTTAAATAATGTAAAATCTCATAAATGTATTTATAATTCATATTTATTGAAGAAATTGGAAATATAATTAATATTGGGGGTATTTTAGTTAATTTTTGTAGGTTTAACTTATTTTTCATGTTTGCCCAAAAACACCTAGGAAAACGATAAGGTCCTTTTAGTATTTGTTATTTCAATTATTTGCTTTAAATTGTTCTTAGCATATGAAAGCGCCTTTTTTAATTTAATTATCCTTTGCCGTTGTAATCTATTATACCTATATAGACTTTTTTCCCTTGTATTTAATTGTGAAACCCTTATAACCTCAATTGACTTTAAGGTAACATTGTTATTTATTGATTTTTCTAAATTTTTATTTTTTGTTAGTCACATACGATATTATTATTTTCAATATCTAAATCTAAGTGGATTCAGAATCCAATTGAACTTGTTCATCTAATTTAGCTTTTTTACAAGGATTTTCTAAATTTGGTATATTTGGCACTGCAAATTTACTAAGCTTTGTTTTTAACGAACTAGTAAAACTATTCGCTTCAAAACGATCTTCACATAAATGATATTGATTTAATTCTTGCCTACTTAATAATTATGCACTAAAATCTAAAATTTAAAGCCAGGATAAACATCTTTCAGTAAAGGCAGAAAATTTAAAAAAGTGTTACTTTGGAAAGAAGGATCTCTAATATTTTTAAAATAAATATTATCACAGTTGGGATATCTACATCTAAATTTTATACTCCCTGAAAATGCCATTATTGTACTACGTATTTTTCTTACCTTAATTAAATATCTCTTTACTCTTTATTACTAATTTTTCCAATTTGTAAACTGCATTAAACGAATAAACTATCACAGTTAATGAGGTTAGAATTGGTTAGAAATTTCTTTTCAGTCTAATGAAAAGAGATGGTACTATTATTCTTAATGTTAAAAAGAGATAGAGAAATTTCAGTGGCGCCCCGACGAGCGGGGACCGCGAACTAAAACATTATTTCCAATGTCATATGCGATCTTACGCCCCGTGCGGTAACCTTGTAAGGCTTGTCATTTGCAATTTCGTCCCGTTTCGTTAGCCTTTAGGAGTTACAGACCACTAAAAACTCGACTAACGACTCAGCTAACGTGAAAATTTGACAACCGGGATCAACTCGATAGAGTTACAGACTTCCACCTCAGAGGTTTCTATTTCCTAACCATATTGAAGAATTATAGGTACTATGAAAAATGTCAATTTAAGCTACAAATTCAAATAACAGAACGCTTAAAACTGGAACAAGGCATTTACAAAGACTATACACTAGTTTATTGTGTTTATTAAAAAGACCACTTTAAACTTTGTTATTTTTTTACGTCAATTAATTACATGCCAAAATCAGTTTGTGTGTTTTATTCAAAATGCGTTCAAAAACTGCTAAACCATAGACAAATTTCGTAAAATAATGTCGGCAACGTTGTAAGCCTTGTCGGTTGTAATTTTGTCCCGTTTCGTAAGTCGTTAGGTGTTATAGACTACAAAAAAACTAGTAACTAACGACTCAGCTAACGTGAAAATTTGACAACCGAGATCAACTCGTTAGGGTTACAGACTTCCACCTCAGTAAACACAAAGGGATCAGTTACATAACTGTTTTATCACAACTTAAGAACTTTGTTACATTACAAAACTTTTGAAACTGTTACAAACCATATACGTCGTTTGTGATGTATCTATTATATAACTGTTGTTACGTAAGTGTTTTATCACAGGTAAAGTTATATAACAAAAGTTTCGTAACTGTTACAAACGTTTGTGATGCATCTGTTACATAAATGTTACATAAATATTGGGGAACTGCCAAGTGTTAACTCGAGTAGTTCCACAATGAACTCTGGATGGCGCTGACAAGTTCTACTCAGAGTAATGCACGGTGCTTGCTTTATAAGTAAGCCATCATTCGATTGCAACAACTCAAGTCGTGATTTCTGCTAAATGCGAGTCATAATTAAAAATTAGCAGTATGGCATGCTTATTCTGAGTGATGAGTCCTTATGAGGACCAAACACGTGTCCATATCTCTGCTATGGATACAAAGAACTAATAATGGATTAAATTCGTTTTATTTTAACATCAGCAGTACACATTAGTAGTTACATAGTTTTTTTTATAATTTACGTCTATAATATTCCTTTTAAAACACCGCTAGCGAAACCATAATGGGCCATAGCGCAATCATTATAGCACCCGCTTACGAAGTTGGTAGCATTGATCTGTCAAATTTGTGGTATTGATTATCGTAAATAAATTTCAAGATTTAAAGTACTTGCTATGTTTTTTAAGTCTCCTAAATTTTTTACAGGATACAGAATAATTTGTCACTCCTTTTAAATTATTAATTTCCAACAAAAAATTAAAAATAATCTTTAAATTTAACTGTCAAATAAGGAAAGTCAAATATGTGGTATTAATTTTTGTGAAGATATGAAAATATTTATCAAAAATTAAGGGCTTACAATTTTTTTGCTATTTTCGGAATATCTGGTAGGATACACGATAACTTATCACTAGTTTTACACTAAAAATCTGCAACTTAAAATCTAAAAATTGAAACCTTAAATTAAATTGCCACTGTCAAGACTTCTATGTTTTCTGTTGTTATAACAACGATTCAAAAAGAAATCATTGTCACCAACTGCTAAAAAAATAAAGAAATATTTGTACCTCGTATAATTTCCAAATTTATATAATTATTGCGCAAATTATAAAAAATAGTATAAGCAACTCGTTCATAAGTCAATTATTGCACTCGTCCATTAAAAAACGTCTCGTTTTTTAAACTTGGACGCGTGCAATAATACTTGACTTATGAAACTCGTTACTTAATATATTATTATATTAGTTATAATTTATAAATCATAAAAATAATATATTCCATTAATGTTATATAATTGATTCTTATGTTCTATAATTGTTATGGACGTATTACTATTAATTAACGGAACGTGTGTTCTGTTTATGTTACGTCATTGTTCCAAATCATTAAAAGAGGGCTCAATATCATTCTCTACCAATAACTCATTGAACACAATTAAGAACAACAAACAAAAAGACAACTTGTTAAATTGCAGCGGCATATACAAACTGTTATGCAATGATTGTAAGAGTGAATACATAGGACAGACGAGAAGACCATTTAGAGTCAGATTCAAAGAACATAATTCAGCAATTAAGTAGACTAAACAGACCTTCAAAATCTAATTTCGCTGACCACATAATTTCTTCCAAGCATAACTTTGATTCAGAATCAAATTCAGTTATTCTCCATAAAACATGGGACAAATTTATTGACAACCTCGAAAACTTGGAAATTATTAGGAGTCAGTCGAATTTGGACACAACAACATTAAACGTCCAATTAGAATCGGATCATGACAACTTCTTTAAACACCTTTTATCGCTATAACTCTCTACTTTGTCCTATGTGTTCACTTACTCGGATATGAACATCATATACATTTTACTTGACTCGACTCAATTTTCTAAGTTGGACTTATGTCAACAATTCTCTTTTAATTTAATCTTTCTTTCTCGTCTATCAATTACCATCCTGCGTGTGCCCTAGGGCCAGCTGTCTGACTCAGTAACAGAGATGTGTCTTTTTTTGTTATAATTTGACATGAGTCCATCTTAGAGAATTTAATATAACCCCGCCTTGACTTTTTTTTTTAACTTAACTTCATTATAAAATTTTTGATTTACGTTGTGGTAATACTACAACGTCGTGTTTATCACCTTCAGTGTTGTAGATACTACAATCTACTGGGTCGCCCTTAATGAGTCCTTGGTTCGCCAAAAATAAAAATTCTTTACCTGTAACTTTTCGGCCTAGGTGAAATTATGTTGCTCGATTTGGTCTGGCCTCTGCTGTGATTGTTTCCACACGAACCCTTGTTGTGCGAATATAAAAATCGGAAAGCACCCGACGTTGGTGGGGCCAACAAGACCAGTTCGTGTGACAACTTGACCAGCAGAGGTCTGACTGACTCGAGTGATATATTTTCGCAATTTCAATTGATTTTGTTATGTTTAATTTTAAAAAATTATTCTTTAGCGCTCAAGCCGTAGCTGTCAACTACGTTGCCAAACACTCTATGCGCTCTGTGATCTTAAGTCATATATAACCTAGAAAGCACTTGTTCAATTTGTTAAACAAATTATTAGTTTACAAAGACATCAACAAAATGGCGTAACGCAAATATTTAAAATCAATCTGTGATAATTATACCAATCTGTGATAAATTGTGATAAACAAGTCCATCAATGTTTTAATTTTAACCAACTCATAGTTATTCCCGTAATATTTATGGTAATACAAACAAATTATAGATTTTACATTTGATTGATTGACATGTGCTTTTCAGGTTTTACATATTTTACATATTTTTAATGGTTTTTAATGATTTTAAACTTTCGCCAAATAAGTTGATTGACTTTTCCATGTTATAAAGACGTTTCTAAGTTGTAATGACTGTTCCATGTTGTAATGACGTTTCCAAGTTGAAATGACTTTCGCTGTTGTAATGACGTTGTAACGACAATTCATTTTATGTCTAAAAACTACTTAACTAAGGTATGATATATAACGCTAATTTTAAATTTGTATGCTAATTGTAATTTCTTTAGTGCCTGATGATGCCCTAATAAAGGCGAAACTAGTAGCACAATTGGTTTTTTATTTTAATCAACATATGGTAACAGTTGGGATTAGAATCATCATTCTTCACACTACATTAAACTCTATCCCAAATCATCGTCAAATTTCAGTATCATATAAAAAATAACGTTTTTATTATAATTAAATGTTTAAATAATCGATAACCAAAAATAAACAAACAGCTGATTTATCATTTTGACAAGTGACAAGTGACATTTCCTGCTCTACTGTATATACCTAATACGGAACGCACCGACATCAACTCGATAGGGTTATAAACTTCCATCTCTGTATCAGCGCCATCTATTTGGTATTAAAAATTCGCAATAGTATTTTTCTTGTGTAATCCTCTGAATAATAATAATAATATTTATTAATAATCTGTATAGATATAGTCAATTGCATATACAGGGTGGTTCAGACCACCCGTGCCACCCATTTATCTCGAGAACGCGTTTGAGAATGAAAAGAGAAACACATTCCTGCAAACCAGATGCCATTATGTTGATTTGTTAAAAAGTCATTAATGATTAAAGTTATCAAAACAGTGAAGAATAAAATGATTTTCATCTAGTTTGCTTTGAAATTTTGCAAAGGTAACTAGATGAAAATCATTATGATCCACACTTTACACAAAACAGTAAATTCTATTATTAAGAATTAAAGTAATCAAAACAGCATGGAAGAAAATCTACTTATCATTGATATTTTGCAAAGAAAAATTCATTTGTCAATAGAATTTATACTGTTTTGTGTAAAGTGTTAGTTACGCTAGCAAAATTTCAATGCTAACTAGATGAAAATCATTTTATTTTTCTCTATTTTGATAAATTTAATCCTTAATAACTTTTTAACAAGTCGACATAATGGCATCTGGTTTGCAGGAACGTGTTTCGTTTTTCATTCCCTTTAATATGAGTTAAGACTCGATAGGGGTTGCAATTTAAAAAAGTTGGGTAGTTCTCCCCACGTGACCCTCCAAAAGATGGGGAAGTTCTAAGCCATCTCAGAATATAGTTTTTATGATACTGTATAAGTATGCAAATGTTTGAAAAAATATATTCACGCAATCAAAAAATAAAGCGCTGTCCCGGAACTTTTGGAGGACCCTGTCTACAGTCCGGACATAAAGTAAATCCCCCCCCCCCCCTGCAAACTTTTTAACGGTTATGTTTTTGTTTCTGAAAATTTGTCTAGTGAGGAATCTAATTGCAAACTTTCTAATAAAGGTATTTTTGATTTTGTGGAACTTCCGGTTATACCGAAAGTGGATGGTAACTTTCTTATTTTAAATGGAACACCCAGTATATTCTTGCATTTTGGTGTTCTTCATAAAAATATCATTAAATTGACCTAGCATAGTGTGGTCTACGATTAATACTTTCGGAATTACGCCCATTTGAAAATCGCATTTTTATGCAACTTCATTTACACCAGAAGTTGGACCCAAGCGCCCCAACTTCCTAATTTTAAATGATTTTTTTTGCAATTAGATTTGCAAGAGATTTCCTGGAGATTTTATTACTGTCAAGACGTGGACGGTGGTTTTGTTAATCGGCAAAATTAACGAACTTACTATTAAACATAATTTTGTTTAAATTTAATATTATTACCTTAATTGCAAAATATTTCATTTAAAATAACGATGTTGGGGCAGTTGGATCCAACTTCCGGTGTAAATGAAGTTGCATAAAAATACGATTATCACATGGGCGTAATTCCGAAAGAATTAATCGTAGACCACACTATGCTAGGTCAATTTAATGGTATTTTTATGGAGAACACGAAAATGCAAAAATATACTGGTTGTTCCATTTAAAATAAGAAAGTTGCCATCTACTTCGGGTATAACCGGAAGTTCCTCAAAATCAAAAATACCTTTATTAGAAAGTTCGCAATTAGATTCCTAGGTAGATAAATTTTCAGAATCAAAAACATAACGGTTGAGAAGTTAGCAGGGGGGGGGGGATTTACTTTATGTCCGCACGGTATATATTCCCAAAATTATTGTATACAATTATTCATGATATTAAGGAATTTCGCGTGGCTTTGGTATCATGAAAAGTATGTTGATTTGACATACCATTCATTTTCGCGTGGCTTTAATGACGTCATGAACGAAATAGTATGATGTAGTGGTATGTTAAATCACTAACCATGCTCAAAAGTGTGGTTACTACATATTTATGTAAACAACTTATGAATTGTGAGGTTAAGATCATTTAAGTTTTAAATTTCGTTTTCGCGTGTGGTATTTAGTTTTACTCGTCTGACGTCATCATGACGTCATACACAGCATACTATCCCCTAACCATCATACCGTTTCTACATAATTTTATGATGATACCACAAGCCACGCGAAATTCCTTATTATTTATTAAAGAAAAATTTCTAGCTTTTTCGGACAAACTTTATTAAAAAACAATTCTTAAAACGCCAACGTTTCGAAGCTGGTTAGCTTCTTTTTCAAGGCTAAAATATAAATATAATTTATCTACAAACATATATTATTAATATTTTAAGAGAAATTACCTATTTAAAGTTGTTTTCAATTTTTAAAAAATCTTCAGTTTATTTTATACATCAAAATAATATACATAAATCGATATCTTTATAATTTAAAAAAATAATAATATTGTATATTAATATGTATAATAGATTTATTGTCTTCAAATTATCTGCTAAAAATTGTGTTTATAAAAATATTTTTGATGTTTTTGACAAATTGGTTGCCTAATCATTTGTTTGTATGAATGGTTGATTATTTAAATTTTAATTATTTGTAATGAAAACTTATATTAAATTTAAAAGATGATAGTAAATTTTGCTCAATCCAGATATATCAATTTTGTTGTTAATTGTATTTTCATTTTTTTGAATGTATATCATCTCTTTTATTAATCTTTTATTTAAACAAACTTCTTCATCTAAAATTTTAGTATTTTCGAAATCAGAAACATGATTGTGTGTAAAATTGTCAATATTTTTATCTTTCCAATCATTTTTATGATTATAAATTCTTTTTTTAAATACTGTTTTGATTGTCCTATGTAAACACCTTTGCAATCTTTACAGTTAATTTGGTAAATTGTATTAATTATTAAATCATTAGGAATTTTTGTTTTTAATTTAGAAAATAATTGATAATTTGTTTTAATATTGTAAAAAGTTATTTTAATATTGTTATCATCTAATACTTTTTTAAGTTGTTGAGATAAACCTTCTATACTGTATATATACAGGGTGGTGATAAAGTTTGGAATCAAGGTCATAACTTCCGTAAAAATTTTATTAAATTTAAAAGATGATAGTAAATTTTGCTCAATCCAGATATATCAATTTTGTTGTTAATTGTGTTAGAAGTTAATCTCCTCGAGATTAATTCTTGTCAGGATCAGAAATAAAAACTCAAGTCGTGGAAAAATGATGTACGTTTATTCAAGTATAAACCGAGACTGCTTAACCGCCTTATATTCGGCAGTGTTGTCCCCTATTTTCCGCAACTACCTCTAGCGGTTGTTTACATAACTAGCGTAGGTACATTGGGTTGCCTACAGTAAAGGAACGTGTAACAAATAAATATCTAACAATTGTATTTTCATTTTTTTGAATGTATATCATCTCTTTTATTAATCTTTTATTTAAACAAATAAAGGACCTTATCGGATTTTGGGTAGATTTCCTCCAGCGACGAAACTTATACTAATATGTAAATACCACTCACATATACAATTTTGAGCATATTTTATGCTTGAGAGTGGCTGTTCACGGCCAAATAACGAATTTGAAATTAATTAATTTTTGCACAATTAGACAACGATGTCATTGTTTTCTAACAAATGGTTGCCTATGTCATATTTTTACATTGAATTATTAACAATAATACAATAACAATTAAATACATATTTATAAAGATTTCATTGTATATTTATTTTTAAATATATATTTTTGTCAAATATACGCATATTTTAATAATTTATTTTTTTATATTAAACAATTACTCCATTGTTGCCGTTTTTTTGCAAATTTTTAATTTTTTAATAATTAAAGTCTTTTCCAGTTTCCTGGAGCTCTAATATTTTTACTGTAAATTAAGTTGTAACGGTCCTAATAGTTGTAATAAGATTTGTAATAATACGGGGCCAAATAAAAATAAAATCATTTTTACAGCAAATCTCAAGACCTTTTTGCACAATCAGGCAACATTGAATTTTTTACCTGCTGAAATTAAACGTTAAAATTAAAATTTAAAATTGCATTTATTAATAGAATTTAAAACCGATATTTTAAAATTATTACCTTTCTTTTAATTTAAACGTAAGTTAAAAATAAAGATTATTTATCTGACAGTAGTTTTGTCAAACTTGTCAAAATTTGAATTTTAACGTCCACTGTTGCAGAGATAAAAGTGATTTTTTTAAATAATGTAAAATCTAATAAAACTGTTTATAAGGTATATTTTTTACAGAAATTGAGTACATAATTAATATTAGGAGTATATTAGTTCATTTTGATAGTTTTAGTGTACTTTTATTTTTACCAAAAAACCCATATGAAAACGATAACGTCCTTTGAATGTAATAGAGTTAGAGCAAAATGCACTAATATTTTAACCAAGTTTATAATTAGAAGTCGAAATAAACAAAATATCACACAATCTAATTTTGAAAAGTCATTTATTTTAACAAAAACATTCTTAAAAAATAATCCTTCAATATTAGGGATAAAGGCAGATAAAGGTAAAAAACAATAATCATGGAAAAAGAAGATTATAAACAAAAAATGAATACCTTAGTTAATGATGAAAATAATTATCATAAAATAAACAAAGACCCAACTAACCAAATTAAATTGTTAACGAACAAATTAATTAATTAATTAAGAGATCATAATTACATCAATGATTATGAAAAAAAGACACTTCAAAATAATAATCCCCATCCTCCCAGAATATGTTTACCGAAAATTCATAAACCTAATATTCCTTTACGTCCAATAGTATTAATGTTAAATTCTCCTAATTATAATTTACAGAAAATTATAGTAAAAATACTAAATATTTTAACACCAAACTTTACATTTAGTATTAAAAATAGTTATGAACTAAAAGATAGATTAAAAGATATTAATATTAATGATGATTATTGTCTATTGATGTAAAATCACTCTTTACTAATGTTCCAAAAGAATTAGTAATTGAACAAATTGAGAAACATTGGGATTCAATAAGTACTAATACTAAAATATGTAAAAAAACTTTTTCTTAAAATAATTAGTTCCTTTTTTGGTAACAGTTATTTTATGTATGAAGGTCATTATTACAAACAGATTTTTGGTTGTCCAATGGGAGCACCAGCCAGTCCCATTTTTGCAAATATTATCATGAATCACATTATTACAGAAGCAATTAAAAAGTTAGATTTCCAAATTAAACTGGTCTTTATTTATGTTGATTTTTGTTTAACAATAGTACCACGGAACAAAGTACATAATTTGTTACAGATATTTAATTCAATAAATAAACATATTCAATTTACTATAGAAATAGAGAATAATAATAGTTTACCCTTCTTAGAATTAAAATTAATTAGATATCAAGGAAAAATATTGACCAACAGACATAAAAAAACAATTGATTCAAATAAAACAAATAAATTTTTATTCTCAACACCCTATGAATCAAAAAATAAATATCATTAAACAAGAATATAAAAAAAATTTAACATTGAGTGACATCAGATTTCAAAAAGAAAATATTTTACATTTAATAAATAAATTAAGAGAAAATAATTATCCTGCCAAATTAGTAAAAGGTATAATTAACAACACAAAATTATCAGTAAATAATAATACAACAAATATTATTCAAAATGTAACATATTTTAAAATTCCATATACAGGTATATACAGGGTGGGCCAACGAAAACGAAACAGACGAGTTTTAAAATAGTTATTAAAAAATTTTGAAAAAACGCTCGGACAGATCAACTTTGGTTTCGAGGGGGGCATATTTTGCAATAGAAGTGATTCAAAAATCCATTCACCCCTGTGCCCTATGGACACAACCCCTATAATTTTAATAGGGATGGTGGGGTAAGTAATACATTGTCAGAAAGATCTTTTTGCTCAGAGTAACATACAAAAAAAAAGTTAAATCGATCGATTCGTTTTAAAGATATTCAAAATTTAGCAAGTAGAGATTTCATGTCTTTTAAAATTGTGCTATGAACACCACGCCTTCAATTTTAAGTGTTTTGATGGGGTAAGTAATATCGTTTCGAGGGGGACATATTTTGCAATAGACCTGATTCAAAAATCCATTCATCCCTCGCCCTTTGGACACAACCCCTAAAAATTTAATGGGGATGGTGGGGTAAGTAATACTTCGTTAGAAAGATCTTTTTACCCAGAGTAACATGCCAAAAAAAAAGTTAACTCCTTCGATTCGTTTTGAAGGTATTCAAAATTTAACATGCAGAGTTTTCAAGCCTTTAAAATTGTGCTATGAACACAACGGCTTCAATTGTAAGTGTTTTGATAGGGTAAGTAATACCTCCTGGGAACGATCTTTTAACCCAAAGTAACATACAAAAACATGTAAAACGCAATTTATTTTCATTTTCTACAAAAGAGAGATTTTAAAAAACAAATGTAAATTTATTCGAGGAATTGTTTAAAATTTTGTAACATCTGGAACAAAACAATGCAAAACATAAAACGATTTATAACCACATTGAGATTCTTTTTATCAGCTGTATTTTGTATTAGTGGTGATTTTCATCGTGTTAAAACTGTTTATGACTAATTATTAGAAATCAACATTTAGGATTTTGTAAACTTCTGTAAAAGTTTCTGCTAGCAATGGTTTATACAATTCCAGAAAGAGTTGAATTAATCACTTTTTATTTTAAAAACGATGAGAATGCTCGTCGTGCAGCTAATTTATTTAATGAACAACATCCAAACAAACATTGTAACCGAAAATACGTTCTGGAGTTGGTTGCAAAATTTAAAAATACTGGTTCTGTTGGTAATAAGAAACGCGATCCTGGTAATGTTCGTCCAAAAAGAAATGAGGTCGTTGAAATAGGTGTTTTGGGACAAGTTGCTGCAGATCCAACTTTAAGCACAAGAAAACTGGAGACTGTGACTAACATCAGCAGAACAACCATTCGCCGAATATTGAAAGGTCACAAATATCATCCCTATAAAATTCATTTAATTCATGAGTTAAATGAAGATGATTTTGATAGGCGACTGCAATTTTGTGAGGTGATGACGGAACGGATAATTGCTGATGAAAATTATTTTTATAATATCTGTTTTTCTGATGAGTGCGCTTTTTTCTTAAACTCAACCGTTAATCGTCATAATTGTCGATATTTGTCAGATGAGAATCCTAGGGTATTTCATGAAGTTCACACTCAAACTCCTCAAAAATTGAATGTGTGGCTTGGAATTTTTGGAGACCGTCTTATTGGTCCTTATTTTGTAGATGGCAATCTAACAGGGGATATGTACTTGGATCTACTTCAAAACTTTGTTTATCCATTTCTTGACGATATTATCGAAAATGACGATCGTTATTTCCAACAAGACGGAGCCCCTCCTCATTACACACGGCCTGTTAGAGAATTCTTGGATACGACGTTTCCTGGGCAATGGATTGGGCGTAGATGCCTTTGGAGTGGCCGCCGCGATCTCCCGATTTTACTCCCCTTGATTTTTTCCTTTGGGGGCATTTAAAAAGTAAGATTTTCGCAACGGAACCAGGATCTCTAGCAGAGTTACGACAGAGAATTATTAATGAATGCCGAGAAATTACTGCTGAAATGTTACAAAATGTAAGAATTCGCTTTGAGCAAAATTCAACTCAATTCGAACATTTAATAAAATAATAAAAACATCCTTGAAAGTGTCGGGATTGATGGGATTCTATAAAGTGTTAAGTTTTCTTCAATAAGATTAGTTAAGTTTAGTTTGGTTAAATAAAAAATAATGTGCAATACTGTTTTATTTTGAATTCTTTAAAACATACCAATCGATTTCACTTTTGTTTTTTTGTATGTTACTTGTGGTAAAAAGAACTTTCCAAGGAGTTATAACTTACCCTATCAAAAGACTTAAAATTGAAGCCGTGGTGTTCATAGCACAATTTTAAAAGGTATGAAAACTCTACTTGCTACATTTTGAATATCTTTAAAACGAATCGATCGAATTAAACTTTTTTTTTTGTATGTTACTCTGAGTAAAAAGATCTTTCTAACAAGGTATTACTTACCCCACCATCCCTATTAAAATTATAGGGGTTGTGTCCATGGGCACAGGGGCGAATGGATTTTTGAATCACTTCTATTGCAAAATATGTCCCCCTCGAAACCAAAGTTGACCTGTCCGAGCGTTTTTTCAAATTTTTTTATTAACTATTTTAAAACTCGTTTTCGTATATATATGTATACAGTATAGAAGGTTTATCTCAACAACTTAAAGTATTAGATGATAACAATATTAAAATAACTTTTTACAATATTAAAACAAATTATCAATTATTTTCTAAATTAAAAACAAAAATTCCTAATGATTTAATAATTAATACAATTTACCAAATTAACTGTAAAGATTGCAAAGGTGTTTACATAGGACAATCAAAACAATATTTAAAAAAAGATTTTATAATCATGAAAATGATTGTAAAGATAAAAATATTGATAAAACAGGAAAAAACCGCCCTAAGTAATCACCATTTTGCACACAATGACACAATCATGTTTTTGATTTCGAAAATACTAAAATTTTAGATGAAGAAGTTTGTTTAAATAAAAGATTAATAAAAGAGATGATATACATTCAAAAAAATGAAAATACAATTAACAACAAAATTGATATATCTGGATTGAGCAAAATTTACTATCATCTTTTAAATTTAATATAAGTTTTTATTACAAATAATTAAAATTTAAATAATCAACCCTTCATACAAACAAATGATTAGGCAACCAATTTGTCAGAAATATCAAAAATATTTTTATAAACACAATTTTTAGCAGATAATTAGAAGACAATAAATCTATTATATCAATATACAATATTATTATTTTTTAAAATTATAAAGACATCGATTTATGTATATTATTTTCATATATAAAATAAACTCAAGATTTTTTAAAAATTGAAAACAACTTTATATAGGTAATTTCTCTTAAAATATTAATAATATATGTTTGTAGATAAATTATATTTATATTTTAGCCTTGAAAAAGAAGCTAACCAGCTTCGAAACGTTGGCGTTTTAAGAATTGTTTTTTAATAAAGTTTGTCCGAAAAAGCTACAAATTTTTCTTTAATTTAATAATTAACGGACACGAATAATCAACAACAAACAATAAACATTCAAAAATTTGGATTTTAAAAAATTTTGCACTTATTTTAATAATAATATTGTAACGTTTGGTAAATCCTGTTGTGAATCCCTAATTTTTATAAAAAAAATCTTGCTAAAACATTGAAAAAATTGAGTTAATAAAAACTTCCTAATAATTAACGGACACGAATAATAAACAATGATATTATTTATCTGTGCTAAAAATTATAGACCCCATTTTTTATGTCATAACTTTTTTGTGCCACCTTTTACCAAATAATATTTTGCTCTTTTCTGAACTTTTTTTATCTTAGTTTTTTCACAGATTACATTTCTTTATTAAATACGTATACATACATGTATTTAAGTAGATAAGGAATGGATCAATTTATAAAATACAATTTAACAATGTTTTGTAATTGTTTGGAAATATACCGTAACCTGAAAATTATTCGGAATATACATTGGGAAGTGGGAAGCACAGAATAATAACTTTGGTGGGAAGTGAGAACTGAGTGTGTCGTGTGTTGAGAAAATCTCACGCGTGGCTTACTCGTTATTCTTCGTAAATAACCGAAATAGATTAAGCCATGCGCGCAGGACTGCTGTAAGAGGGGTACTGTTAAGTATCATGTCCCCTCTCCTTTAAAGTAAGATTATGAATGATGCCATAGTGTTTATAACGTAGTCCCTAAAACATAATACATAATAAAAGAAGCATTTTAACGTAAAGTGTATTCATAGTTCTTATCATGTATGTGGGGAATAATTTTGAGTGGGTGTTTTGGAAAAATGGCGTTAGTGATGAGTGGACAGTTTTGGGAAAAACTGATGTTGAGTGAACTTTTTTGGGAAAATGGGTCAGATAACTTGAGATAACCGGTATACACAACACAACCAAAGAACAGAATAATTAAATGACGCAAGTAAATCGAGACTTGCGTCATTAATATGACTAAGCCATCCTGTGTATTAAGTATTAAGCCACAAGTGACCGGCCCGAGAATGTCCAAGATTTTATAGTGGTACAACACTCGAGATTACTTCAACATTTTTATGTGGCATAAGCTGAGAAAATATATACATCAAAAATATAAATGTAAATGTAGACATGGATGTAGATATTCTAGATATAAATACAATGAAGAAACTGATTTAGAGTAAGTAAATAAATCATGTTATTTTTAGTTATAAAGTGTGAACACAACGTGCGTTGCTTTTACAAAAAATTCAAAATAATAATAAATAAATTCAAAAATAATTGTAGAAGTGTAAGATCATGAAAAAAATCTGTATGTAATTGTCACATTTTTTTATATCACCAACTATGATGTTTTAATTGTTGCATAAGTAACTATAATGTAATTTTAAATAATTTATTGAGACAATCAAATGAAACTATTTGTGTGCCTCAGGCGCCAAATTGATTAGGCGCTAAAATCGACAAATCTAAATTGCTTAATAAAAACAAAAATAAAAAAAATAATAAAATGTAAAAGTTTATGCAAATTTAAAAGGTAAAACTATTATAATGGCTAGTCTTACTTTTTACTAATCTTCAAGATGGTGGTTTTAACAAATTAGAACGTAAATAAAAAATACAAAATTATCAGAATATTAAGTACTTGTCTGGCTACCAAAAAATTCAGAAGTCCCTAAACAAGATTAATTTTTAGGTTACATTTTTTTGTAGATATTTAATAAGTAGGAAAACCCAGGGCCTCATTTCCCATTAGGCAAAGGCCTAGGGGCCAAAAATTTGGGTGCCCCAATTCGAGAGTAATTTTTTTTCATAATTTATTTATTTAAATACTTACTTACAAAAATTTTATAGAATAAAAGTTTTTGTATATCAAATAAAATTAAAAAGGTAAAAATTCAGTTACTGATTTTTTTTCCAATTTTTTGTTTGTCCTACTACAAATATGCTAAAAACAGTATTTCGATTAAATGGCGAATGAGTCGCCAAAACTAAGCTAAATCTGGCGACCAAAAATTTAGGGGTCCCTAAACAAGATTAAATTTTGGATTAGATTTTTTTAGAAATTCAATAAAAATAATGAATTTAATAATAAGACATTGATATTCAGCATTCAGCGCTGAATTTATTCCCATCGCCCAATTTAGGTATTTTTTATCGCTTGTGTTTTTGGGTTTTTAGAATCTAGAAAATCTTTTCTTTCGAAATTTTTGAGAAATTTTGTAGAATTTTTAAAGGAAAATGTTACTATTGTAACAGAATTTTAGATAAGTATTTTTTATTAGTAAAAAAACAAGATTAATATTTAAAAAACCAATGACCTTGAAGATTTTAAAAATTTTCGTCTGCGGCGCTTTTTAATGCAGAGGAAGAAGAGTATTAAAAACATTAGTGTTTATTTAAAATTAAGTTTGTGGAAAAAACTTATCAAGTAAAAGAAATTCAAAGCATTTACTTGAACTGGTTCATTCAGATGTATGTGGTTCTATGGAAATTAGTTCTTTGGGTGGTTCAAAATATTTTTTGACATTTATTGATGATTATTCCAGAAAAGTATTTGTTTATTTTTTAAAACATAAAATTCAAGTGGCCACAACATTTGAACAATTTAAAAATATGGTAGAAAATCAAACCGGGAAACGAATCAAGTGTTTAAGAACGGACAATGGTACAGAATATGTCAATGAAAGTTTGAAGAATATTTTAAGAATAAATGGAATCATACATCAATTAACAGTACCATACAAATCAGAACAAAATGGTATTGCTGAACGTGCTAATCGTACTTTAATTGAAAAAGCAAGAAGTATGATTATTGGAGCTAACTTATCAAAGAAATATTGGGCTGAAGCAATAGTAACTGCATGTTATTTATTTAATTTATCTTCAATGAACGCAATAAAAGGAAAATCACCACAAGAAATCTGGTTCAATAAAAAACCAAGTTTGGAAACTTTAAAAGTATTTGGATGCAAAGCATTTATTCATCTTCCACAAGAAAGAAATGGGATGAAAAATCAACAGAAGTTATTATAATTGTGGGATATTGTGAAAATGTCAAAGGTTATAGATTTTGGTATCCGAAAATTAATAGAATTGAAGTAAGCAGGGATGCTATTTTTTTAGAAAATGAAGTTTATTTTAACGCTAATAAAGAAAATGAAGAAATAAAGTATATAGATTTTCCAGAAGTAGAAAGTTCAGATGAAAATATTTTTGTTAAAGAAAGATTAGGAAATAAAGGAGTTATTATAGAAGAAGAATCAGGAAATACAGGAACAGAAAATACAGAAGTTTTTGTTGAAGAAGAGTCAGAAAATATTACAGAAATAAATGAGAATAATTTAGAATCAAAAACTAATGAAATTAAAGAAAATGAAAATAAAGAAGAAATAAAAACTAGAAGGAATGATGAATTAAGAAGTTCATCCAGAAACCGAAGTTTGAATCAAAATAATGATTTTTTGTATTCATTTATAGCAGAAAATGAAAATTATTTAGATCCTGAACATCCTGAGACTGTTGCAGAAGCTATGCAAAGTAAAAATAAAGAAAATTGGATTAATGCAATGGAACAAGAATATCAAGCATTAATCGAAAACAAAACATGGGAATTAAAGGATTCACCAAAGGATAAAAAAGTTTTATATACAAAATGGGTATATAATACTAAAAGAGATGAACAAGCAAATTTTGAAAAATATAAAGCTCGTCTTCATATTTACCAACTGAAAACATGCTAGCAGTTTTTCTAACCAAACCATTATTTAAAACAAAACATGATATTTTGAACACAACATATAGGCTTGAGGATTAAAGAAGAATAGTGTTTAACTGGGAGTCTTGAGATGTAAACACAATTTTAGTAATGATAATCAAGTAGTTAGGTGTTGTTTATTATAGTTGTTTTATATTTTTAATTGATTGATTTGATTGACATTAATATTTGTGAGAAGTAGATTTAATAAAAGTCTTCATAATAAAGATCATTTTTCTATTGAGCCTCAAGAAATATTTTTGTATTTTAAATTTTGGGAGTCTATTTCTTGTCCTCTTAATTAGATTTTTTTTATAAAATTATTCTTTTTTAATTTGAGGTTTTAAAGGCGCTACTTTAAGTTTTGCCTCAGGCGTAAAAATGTATCGGTTCGCCACTGTAAAATTTGTGAAAATGAATTTTGGTATAATAATTTTAATCTAGTATTTAAAATTATTTTTTTAACAATTGAATCTGTGTGCAATAGGATGATTTGAATGAAAGTTTATTATTGTATCTGTAAAACTTGGTTTACGAAAAATTGAAAAATTAACTTTGTTTGTAGTTCCAAAGATATTTATATCTAAAAAAGAAATTTTGTTATTATTTTCTTCAAATAGTGGTGAAAACGTTCGTATAATGATTAATATTGGAAGAAAACAAACAGCTTTTTTCGAACTCTTTTATTCTTAATTGTTTTTTTGAGCAATCGCCAACGTTTCGAAGGTAATTTTCCTTCTTTATCAAGGCTAAAAAATACATTGAACATTTAGACAGAATTTTTATAAATACAACAATTACTTATTAAAATGAAGGGCAAAATGTATCTCTAACAATTAAAATTTTAAAAATTAAAAAATTTTTTAAAAAATTTTAAAAAATTTTTCTCTTTAAAAAATCTTTAAAAACATTATTATAAATATTCAATTAGCAAGTAGATGAACATCATTTACCTGTTGCACGTTACAATATCGTCAACAAATTATTAGATGGAACAGTCATCATCATCAGAAAAAATATTGGAGATTGAAAGGTACACATGTGGAAAAATGGCCGATTCTTTGTTTAATCTAAACGATCGCACTTCCATCGATTTTAACACTGACAGATTTTATCAACTTAACGTTAGGACAAATTGTTTAAGCAGAGTGAAGTTAATGCGAAGTATCACCAACCAACAAACTGATAAAAACTAAAATTTAACAATAAATAAAAGTTTATAATAAATAAAACAAGCACAAGTGTCTTGGAACATCTATGAAAAGTTGGTGGCCTAACTTATCTAGTAATTAAAAAGGCATATATTTTGCTTAAGTTTTGTGTATCCGTTTTTAAGTTGATTGCATAATTTCCTGCTTTTTTTATCTGTAGCATTTCACTGATAAGTCTTTTCTTGTAGTTACTTTCTTGATCAAGAATTCTGTATTTTTCAAAATCGAAGTTGTGACCTTCAATGAAATGATGGATAGCCAAAGCAGTTTGGTTAGCTTTTTTACTATTACTTGGTTTGCAATCATAGATATGGTTCTTAATTCTATCTTCAACATGTTGCTTTGTTTGTCCTACATAAACCTTAGGACAGCCTTTACAATTGATTGAATAAATAACATTTTTTCTTTTTCCTGGTGGTAATTTGGTTTTCAGTTTAGAGTACAATTTAGCATTGGTCTTAATGTTATAAAAAGCCAATTTGTTGTTACCTGTCTCCAATACTTTTCCTATTTGTTGTGAAACTCCCTTTACATAAGGGCACTTAAAATACTTGTATACTATTGGAACTTCACTGGATGTCAATTCCAACGGGGGCGTATCAAATTTGTACTGGTTGATAATTGACCTTACTAAATTCATTGGGTAATTATTAAGCCTTAGAATCCGAGTTAACTTTAAAATGTTAGATTGGTGGAACGACTTATCAGATAAAAG
>CAXARA010001200.1:0-68599 GCA_963971135.1 Stenus bimaculatus
AAATATAAAAGTTACAGCAGTTTTTGTTTGATTTTTAAGAAAAACGCATTATTTCTAAAAAATAACGTTTTTTTGATATAATTTTAAAAGTAATCGTCCGAAAAATTTTAAAACTACATTTCTAATTAGATTTCATGAAAATAATATTATTTAAACAAAATTTACATTTTTTTATAAAGAAATAAAAAAGTTTCTGCAGTTTTTGTGTGATTTTAAGAAAAACGTTTTTTTGGTATAATTTTAAAAATAATCGACCGAAAAATTTTAAAACTACATTTCTAATTAGATTTCATGAAAATAAAATTATTTAAACAAAATTTACATTTTTTTATAAAGAAATAAAAAAGTTACAGCAGTTTTTGTTTGATTTTTAAGAAAAACGCATTATTTCTAAAAAATAACGTTTTTTTGATATAATTTTAAAAGTAATCGTCCGAAAAATTTTAAAACTACATTTCTAATTAGATTTCATGAAAATAATATTATTTAAACAAAATTTACATTTTTTTATAAAGAAATAAATAAGTTTCTGCAGTTTTTGTGTGATTTTTAAGAAAAACGTTTTTTTGGTATAATTTTAAAAATAATCGACCGAAAAATTTTAAAACTACATTTCTAATTAGATTTCATGAAAATAAAATTATTTAAACAAAATTTACATTTTTTTATAAAGAAATAAAAAAGTTACAGCAGTTTTTGTTTGATTTTTAAGAAAAACGCATTATTTCTAAAAATAACGTTTTTTTGATATAATTTTAAAAGTAATCGTCCGAAAAATTTTAAAACTACATTTCTAATTAGATTTCATGAAAATAATATTATTTAAACAAAATTTACATTTTTTTATAAAGAAATAAAAAGTTACAGCAGTTTTAGTTTGATTTTTAAGAAAAACGTTTTTTTGGTATAATTTTAAAATAATCGACCGAAAATTTTAAAACTACATTTCTAATTAGATTTCATGAAAATAAAATTATTTAAACAAAATTTACATTTTTTTATAAAGAAATAAAAAGTTACAGCAGTTTTTGTTTGATTTTTAAGAAAAACGCATTATTTCTAAAAAATAACGTTTTTTTTGATATAATTTTAAAAGTAATCGTCCGAAAAATTTTAAAACTACATTTCTAATTAGATTTCATGAAAATAATATTATTTAAACAAAATTTACATTTTTTTATAAAGAAATAAAAAAGTTTCTGCAGTTTTTGTGTCATTTTTAAGAAAAACGTTTTTTTTGGTATAATTTTAAAAATAATCGACCGATTAATTTTAAAACTACATTTCTAATTAGATTTCATGAAAATAAAATTATTTAAACAAAATTTACATTTTTTTATAAAGAAATAAAAAAGTAACAGCAGTTTTTGTTTGATTTTTAAGAAAAACGCATTATTTCTAAAAAATAACGTTTTTTTGATATAATTTTAAAAGTAATCGTCCGAAAAATTTTAAAACTACATTTCTAATTAGATTTCATGAAAATAATATTATTTAAACAAAATTTACATTTTTTTATAAAGAAATAAAAAAATTACAGCAGTTTTTGTTTGATTTTTAAGAAAAACGTTTTTTTGGTATAATTTTAAAAATAATCGACCGAAAAATTTTAAAACTACATTTCTAATTAGATTTCATGAAAATAAAATTATTTAAACAAAATTTACATTTTTTTATAAAGAAATAAAAAAGTTACAGCAGTTTTTGTTTGATTTTTAAGAAAAACGCATTATTTCTAAAAAATAACGTTTTTTTGATATAATTTTAAAAGTAATCGTCCGAAAAATTTTAAAACTACATTTCTAATTAGATTTCATGAAAATAATATTATTTAAACAAAATTTACATTTTTTTATAAAGAAATAAAAAAGTTTCTGCAGTTTTTGTGTGATTTTTAAGAAAAACGTTTTTTTGGTATAATTTTAAAAATAATCGACCGAAAAATTTTAAAACTACATTTCTAATTAGATTTCATGAAAATAAAATTATTTAAACAAAATATACATTTTTTTATAAAGAAATAAAAAAGTTACAGCAGTTTTTGTTTGATTTTTAAGAAAAACGCATTATTTCTAAAAAATAACGTTTTTTTGATATAATTTTAAAAGTAATCGTCCGAAAAATTTTAAAACTACATTTCTAATTAGATTTCATGAAAATAAAATTATTTAAACAAAATTTACATTTTTTATAAAAAAATAAAAAAGTTTCTGCAGTTTTTGTGTGATTTTAAGAAAAACGTTTTTTTGGTATAATTTTAAAAATAATCGACCGAAAAATTTTAAAACTACATTTCTAATTAGATTTCATGAAAATAAAATTATTTAAACAAAATTTACATTTTTTTATAAAGAAATAAAAAAGTTACAGCAGTTTTTGTTTGATTTTTAAGAAAAACGCATTATTTCTAAAAAATAACGTTTTTTTGATATAATTTTAAAAGTAATCGTCCGAAAAATTTTAAAACTACATTTCTAATTAGATTTCATGAAAATAAAATTATTTAAACAAAATTTACATTTTTTTATAAAGAAATAAAAAAGTTTCTGCAGTTTTTGTGTGATTTTTAAGAAAAACGTTTTTTTGGTATAATTTTAAAAATAATCGACCGAAAAATTTTAAAACTACATTTCTAATTAGATTTCATGAAAATAAAATTATTTAAACAAAATTTACATTTTTTTATAAAGAAATAAAAAAGTTACAGCAGTTTTTGTTTGATTTTAAGAAAAACGCATTATTTCTAAAAATAACGTTTTTTTGATATAATTTTAAAAGTAATCATCCGAAAAATTTTAAAACTACATTTCTAATTAGATTTCATGAAAATAATATTATTTAAACAAAATTTACATTTTTTTATAAAGAAATAAAAAAGTTACAGCAGTTTTAGTTTGATTTTTAAGAAAAATGTTTTTTTGGTATAATTTTAAAAATAATCGACCGAAAAATTTTAAAACTACATTTCTAATTAGATTTCATGAAAATAAAATTATTTAAACAAAATTTACATTTTTTTATAAAGAAATAAAAAAGTTACAGCAGTTTTTGTTTGATTTTTAAGAAAAACGCATTATTTCTAAAAAATTACGTTTTTTTGATATAATTTTAAAAGTAATCGTCCGAAAAATTTTAAAACTACATTTCTAATTAGATTTCATGAAAATAATATTATTTAAACAAAATTTACATTTTTTTATAAAGAAATAAAAAAGTTACAGCAGTTTTAGTTTGATTTTAAAGAAAAACGTTTTTTTGGTATAATTTTAAAAATAATCGACCGAAAAATTTTAAAACTACATTTCTAATTAGATTTCATGAAAATAAAATTATTTAAACAAAATTTACATTTTTTTATAAAGAAATAAAAAAGTTACAGCAGTTTTTGTTTGATTTTTAAGAAAAACGCATTATTTCTAAAAATAACGTTTTTTTGATATAATTTTAAAAGTAATCGTCCGAAAAATTTTAAAACTACATTTCTAATTAGATTTCATGAAAATAATATTATTTAAACAAAATTTACATTTTTTTATAAAGAAATAAAAAAGTTTCTGCAGTTTTTGTGTGATTTTTAAGAAAAACGTTTTTTTGGTATAATTTTAAAAATAATCGACCGAAAAATTTTAAAACTACATTTCTAATTAGATTTTATGAAGTTTTTGTGTGATTTTTAAGAAAAACGTTTTTTTGGTATAATTTTAAAAATAATCGACCGAAAAATTTTAAAACTACATTTCTAATTAGATTTCATGAAAATAAAATTATTTAAACAAAATTTACATTTTTTTATAAAGAAATAAAAAGTTACAGCAGTTTTTGTTTGATTTTTAAGAAAAACGCATTATTTCTAAAAAATAACGTTTTTTTGATATAATTTTAAAAGTAATCGTCCGAAAAATTTTAAAACTACATTTCTAATTAGATTTCATGAAAATAATATTATTTAAACAAAATTTACATTTTTTTATAAAGAAATAAAAAAGTTTCTGCAGTTTTTGTGTGATTTTTAAGAAAAACGTTTTTTTGGTATAATTTTAAAAATAATCGACCGAAAAATTTTAAAACTACATTTCTAATTAGATTTCATGAAAATAAATTTATTTAAACAAAATTTACATTTTTTTATAAAGAAATAAAAAAGTTACAGCAGTTTTTGTTTGATTTTTAAGAAAAACGCATTATTTCTAAAAAATAACGTTTTTTTGATATAATTTTAAAAGTAATCGTCCGAAAAATTTTAAAACTACATTTCTAATTAGATTTCATGAAAATAAAATTATTTAAACAAAATTTACATTTTTTTATAAAGAAATAAAAAAGTTACAGCAGTTTTTGTTTGATTTTTAAGAAAAACGCATTATTTCTAAAAAATAACGTTTTTTTGATATAATTTTAAAAGTAATCGTCCGAAAAATTTTAAAACTACATTTCTAATTAGATTTCATGAAATAATATTATTTAAACAAAATTTACATTTTTTTATAAAGAAATAAAAAAGTTTCTGCAGTTTTTGTGTGATTTTAAGAAAAACGTTTTTTTGGTATAATTTTAAAAATAATCGACCGAAAAATTTTAAAACTACATTTCTAATTAGATTTCATGAAATAAAATTATTTAAACAAAATTTACATTTTTTTATAAAGAAATAAAAAAGTTACAGCAGTTTTTGTTTGATTTTTAAGAAAAACGCATTATTTCTAAAAATAACGTTTTTTTGATATAATTTTAAAAGTAATCGTCCGAAAAATTTTAAAACTACATTTCTAATTAGATTTCATAAAAATAATATTATTTAAACAAAATTTACATTTTTTTATAAAGAAATATAAAAGTTACAGCAGTTTTTGTTTGATTTTTAAGAAAAACGCATTATTTCTAAAAATAACGTTTTTTTGATATAATTTTAAAAGTAATCGTCCGAAAAATTTTAAAACTACATTTCTAATTAGATTTCATGAAAATAATATTATTTAAACAAAATTTACATTTTTTTATAAAGAAATAAAAAAGTTTCTGCAGTTTTTGTGTGATTTTTAAGAAAAACGTTTTTTTGGTATAATTTTAAAAATAATCGACCGAAAAATTTTAAAACTACATTTCTAATTAGATTTCATGAAAATAAAATTATTTAAACAAAATTTACATTTTTTTATAAAGAAATAAAAAAGTTACAGCAGTTTTTGTTTGATTTTTAAGAAAAACGCATTATTTCTAAAAAATAACGTTTTTTTGATATAATTTTAAAAGTAATCGTCCGAAAATTTTAAAACTACATTTCTAATTAGATTTCATGAAAATAATATTATTTAAACAAAATTTACATTCTTTTATAAAGAAATAAAAAAGTTTCTGCAGTTTTTGTGTGATTTTTAAGAAAAACGTTTTTTTGGTATAATTTTAAAAATAATCGACCGAAAAATTTTAAAACTACATTTCTAATTAGATTTCATGAAAATAAAATTATTTAAACAAAATTTACATTTTTTTATAAAGAAATAAAAAAGTTACAGCAGTTTTTGTTTGATTTTTAAGAAAAACGCATTATTTCTAAAAAATAACGTTTTTTTGATATAATTTTAAAAGTAATCGTCCGAAAAATTTTAAAACTACATTTCTAATTAGATTTCATGAAAATAATATTATTTAAACAAAATTTACATTTTTTTATAAAGAAATAAAAAAGTTACAGCAGTTTTAGTTTGATTGTTAAGAAAAACGTTTTTTTGGTATAATTTTAAAAATAATCGACCGAAAAATTTTAAAACTACATTTCTAATTAGATTTCATGAAAATAAAATTATTTAAACAAAATTTACATTTTTTTATAAAGAAATAAAAAAGTTACAGCAGTTTTGTTTGATTTTTAAGAAAAACGCATTATTTCTAAAAAATAACGTTTTTTTGATATAATTTTAAAAGTAATCGTCCGAAAAATTTTAAAACTACATTTCTAATTAGATTTCATGAAAATAATATTATTTAAACAAAATTTACATTTTTTTATAAAGAAATAAAAAAGTTTCTGCAGTTTTTGTGTGATTTTTAAGAAAAATGTTTTTTTGGTATAATTTTAAAAATAATCGACCGAAAAATTTTAAAACTACATTTCCAATTAGATTTCATGAAAATAAAATTATTTAAACAAAATTTACATTTTTTTATAAAGAAATAAAAAAGTTACAGCAGTTTTTGTTTGATTTTTAAGAAAAACGCATTATTTCTAAAAAATAACGTTTTTTTGATATAATTTTAAAAGTAATCGTCCGAAAAATTTTAAAACTACATTTCTAATTAGATTTCATGAAAATAAAATTATTTAAACAAAATTTACATTTTTTTATAAAGAAATAAAAAAGTTTCTGCAGTTTTTGTGTGATTTTTAAGAAAAACGTTTTTTTGGTATAATTTTAAAAATAATCGACCGAAAAATTTTAAAACTACATTTCTAATTAGATTTCATGAAAATAAAATTATTTAAACAAAATTTACATTTTTTTATAAAGAAATAAAAAAGTTACAGCAGTTTTTGTTTGATTTTTAAGAAAAACGCATTATTTCTAAAAAATAACGTTTTTTTGATATAATTTTAAAAGTAATCGTCCGAAAAATTTTAAAACTACATTCCTAATTAGATTTCATGAAAATAATATTATTTAATCAAAATTTACATTTTTTTATAAAGAAATAAAAAAGTTACAGCAGTTTTAGTTTGATTTTTAAGAAAAACGTTTTTTTGGTATAATTTTAAAAATAATCGACCGAAAAATTTTAAAACTACATTTCTAATTAGATTTCATGAAAATAAAATTATTTAAACAAAATTTACATTTTTTTATAAAGAAATAAAAAAGTTACAGCAGTTTTTGTTTGATTTTTAAGAAAAACGCATTATTTCTAAAAAATAAGGTTTTTTTGATATAATTTTAAAAGTAATTGTCCGAAAAATTTTAAAACTACATTTCTAATTAGATTTCATGAAAATAAAATTATTTAAACAAAATTTACATTTTTTTATAAAGAAATAAAAAAGTTTCTGCAGTTTTTGTGTGATTTTTAAGAAAAACGTTTTTTTGGTATAATTTTAAAAATAATCGACCGAAAAATTTTAAAACTACATTTCTAATTAGATTTCATGAAAATAAAATTATTTAAACAAAATTTACATTTTTTTATAAAGAAATAAAAAAGTTACAGCAGTTTTTGTTTGATTTTTAAGAAAAACGCATTATTTCTAAAAAATAACGTTTTTTTGATATAATTTTAAAAGTAATCGTCCGAAAAATTTTAAAACTACATTTCTAATTAGATTTCATGAAAATAATATTATTTAAACAAAATTTACATTTTTTTATAAAGAAATAAAAAAGTTACAGCAGTTTTAGTTTGATTTTTAAGAAAAACGTTTTTTTGGTATAATTTTAAAAATAATCGACCGAAAAATTTTAAAACTACATTTCTAATTAGATTTCATGAAAATAAAATTATTTAAACAAAATTTACATTTTTTTATAAAGAAATAAAAAAGTTACAGCAGTTTTTGTTTGATTTTTAAGAAAAACGCATTATTTCTAAAAAATAACGTTTTTTTGATATAATTTTAAAAGTAATCGTCCGAAAAATTTTAAAACTACATTTCTAATTAGATTTCATGAAAATAAAATTATTTAAACAAAATTTACATTTTTTTATAAAGAAATAAAAAAGTTTCTGCAGTTTTTGTGTGATTTTTAAGAAAAACGTTTTTTTGGTATAATTTTAAAAATAATCGACCGAAAAATTTTAAAACTACATTTCTAATTAGATTTCATGAAAATAAAATTATTTAAACAAAATTTACATTTTTTTATAAAGAAATAAAAAAGTTACAGCAGTTTTTGTTTGATTTTTAAGAAAAACGCATTATTTCTAAAAAATAACGTTTTTTTGATATAATTTTAAAAGTAATCGTCCGAAAAATTTTAAAACTACATTTCTAATTAGATTTCATGAAAATAATATTATTTAAACATAATTTACATTTTTTTATAAAGAAATAAAAAAGTTACAGCAGTTTTAGTTTGATTTTTAAGAAAAACGTTTTTTTGGTATAATTTTAAAAATAATCGACCGAAAAATTTTAAAACTACATTTCTAATTAGATTTCATGAAAATAAAATTATTTAAACAAAATTTACATTTTTTTATAAAGAAATAAAAAAGTTTCTCCAGTTTTTGTGTGATTTTTAAGAAAAACGTTTTTTTGGTATAATTTTAAAAATAATCGACCGTAAAATTTTAAAACTACATTTCTAATTAGATTTCATGAAAATAAAATTATTTAAACAAAATTTACATTTTTATATAAAGAAATAAAAAAGTTTCTGCAGTTTTTGTGTGATTTTTAAGAAAAACGTTTTTTTGGTATAATTTTAAAAATAATCGACCGTAAAATTTTAAAACTACATTTCTAATTAGATTTCATGAAAATAAAATTATTTAAACAAAATTTACATTTTTTTATAAAGAAATAAAAAAGTTACAGCAGTTTTTGTTTGATTTTTAAGAAAAACGCATTATTTCTAAAAAATAACGTTTTTTTGATATAATTTTAAAAGTAATCGTCCGAAAAATTTTAAAACTACATTTCGAATTAGATTTCATGAAAATAATATTATTTAAACAAAATTTACATTTTTTTATAAAGAAATAAAAAAGTTACAGCAGTTTTAGTTTGATTTTTAAGAAAAACGTTTTTTTGGTATAATTTTAAAAATAATCGACCGAAAAATTTTAAAACTACATTTCTAATTAGATTTCATGAAAATAAAATTATTAAAACAAAATTTACATTTTTTTATAAAGAAATAAAAAAGTTACAGCAGTTTTTGTTTGATTTTTAAGAAAAACGTTTTTTTGGTATAATTTTAAAAATAATCGACCGAAAAATTTTAAAACTACATTTCTAATTAGATTTCATAAAAATAAAATTATTTAAACAAAATTTACATTTTTTTATAAAGAAATAAAAAAGTTACAGCAGTTTTTGTTTGATTTTTAAGAAAAACGCATTATTTCTAAAAAATAACGTTTTTTTGATATAATTTTAAAAGTAATCGTCCGAAAAATTTTAAAACTACATTTCTAATTAGATTTCATGAAAATAATATTATTTAAACAAAATTTACATTTTTTTATAAAGAAATAAAAAAGTTACAGCAGTTTTAGTTTGATTTTTAAGAAAAACGTTTTTTTGGTATAATTTTAAAAATAATCGACCGAAAAATTTTAAAACTACATTTCTAATTAGATTTCATGAAAATAAAATTATTTAAACAAAATTTACATTTTTTTATAAAGAAATAAAAAAGTTACAGCAGTTTTAGTTTGATTTTTAAGAAAAACGTTTTTTTGGTATAATTTTAAAAATAATCGACCGAAAAATTTTAAAACTACATTTCTAATTAGATTTCATGAAAATAAAATTATTTAAACAAAATTTACATTTTTTTATAAAGAAATAAAAAAGTTACAGCAGTTTTTGTTTGATTTTTAAGAAAAACGCATTATTTCTAAAAAATAACGTTTTTTTGATATAATTTTAAAAGTAATCGTCCGAAAAATTTTAAAACTACATTTCTAATTAGATTTCATGAAAATAAAATTATTTAAACAAAATTTAGATTTTTTTATAAAGAAATAAAAAAGTTTCTGCAGTTTTTGTGTGATTTTTAAGAAAAACGTTTTTTTGGTATAATTTTAAAAATAATCGACCGAAAAATTTTAAAACTACATTTCTAATTAGATTTCATGAAAATAAAATTATTTAAACAAAATTTACATTTTTTTATAAAGAAATAAAAAAGTGACAGCAGTTTTTGTTTGATTTTTAAGAAAAACGCATTATTTCTAAAAAATAACGTTTTTTTGATATAATTTTAAAAGTAATCGTCCGAAAAATTTTAAAACTACATTTCTAGTTAGATTTCATGAAAATAATATTATTTAAACAAAATTTACATTTTTTTATAAAGAAATAAAAAAGTTACAGCAGTTTTAGTTTGATTTTTAAGAAAAACGTTTTTTTGGTATAATTTTAAAAATAATCGACCGAAAAATTTTAAAACTACATTTCTAATTAGATTTCATGAAAATAAAATTATTTAAACAAAATTTACATTTTTTTATAAAGAAATAAAAAAGTTACAGCAGTTTTTGTTTGATTTTTAAGAAAAACGCATTATTTCTAAAAAATAACGTTTTTTTGATATAATTTTGAAAGTAATCGTAAGAAAAATTTTAAAACTACATTTCTAATTAGATTTCATGAAAATAAAATTATTTAAACAAAATTTACATTTTTTTATAAAGAAATAAAAAAGTTTCTGCAGTTTTTGTGTGATTTTTAAGAAAAACGTTTTTTTGGTATAATTTTAAAAATAATTGACCGAAAAATTTTAAAACTACATTTCTAATTAGATTTCATGAAAATAAAATTATTTAAACAAAATTTACATTTTTTTATAAAGAAATAAAAAAGTTACAGCAGTTTTTGTTTGATTTTTAAGAAAAACGCATTATTTCTAAAAAATAACGTTTTTTTGATATAATTTTAAAAGTAATCGTCCGAAAAATTTTAAAACTACATTTCTAATTAGATTTCATGAAAATAATATTATTTAAACAAAATTTACATTTTTTTATAAAGAAATAAAAAAGTTACAGCAGTTTTAGTTTGATTTTTAAGAAAAACGTTTTTTTGATATAATTTTAAAAATAATCGACCGAAAAATTTTAAAACTACATTTCTAATTAGATTTCATGAAAATAAAATTATTTAAACAAAATTTACATTTTTTTATAAAGAAATAAAAAAGTTACAGCAGTTTTTGTTTGATTTTTAAGAAAAACGCATTATTTCTAAAAAATAACGTTTTTTTGATATAATTTTAAAAGTAATCGTCCGAAAAATTTTAAAACTACATTTCTAATTAGATTTCATGAAAATAATATTATTTAAACAAAATTTACATTTTTTTATAAAGAAATAAAAAAGTTACAGCAGTTTTAGTTTGATTTTTAAGAAAAACGTTTTTTTGGTATAATTTTAAAAATAATCGACCGAAAAATTTTAAAACTACATTTCTAATTAGATTTCATGAAAATAAAATTATTTAAACAAAATTTACATTTTTTTATAAAGAAATAAAAAAGTTACAGCAGTTTTTGTTTGATTTTTAAGAAAAACGCATTATTTCTAAAAAATAACGTTTTTTTGATATAATTTAAAAGTAATCGTCCGAAAATTTTAAAACTACATTTCTAATTAGATTTCATGAAAATAATATTATTTAAACAAAATTTACATTTTTTATAAAGAAATAAAAAAGTTACAGCAGTTTTAGTTTGATTTTAAGAAAAACGTTTTTTTGGTATAATTTTAAAAATAATCGACCGAAAATTTTAAAACTACATTTCTAATAAGATTTCATGAAAATAAAATTATTTAAACAAAATTTACATTTTTTTATAAGAAATAAAAAAGTTACAGCAGTTTTTGTTTGATTTTTAAGAAAAACGCATTATTTCTAAAAAATAACGTTTTTTTGATATAATTTTAAAAGTAATCGTCCGAAAAATTTTAAAACTACATTTCTAATTAGATTTCATGAAAATAATATTATTTAAACAAAATTTACATTTTTTTATAAAGAAATAAAAAGTTTCTGCAGTTTTTGTGTGATTTTTAAGAAAAACGTTTTTTTGGTATAATTTTAAAATAATCGACCGAAAAATTTTAAACTACATTTCTAATTAGATTTCATGAAAATAAAATTATTTAAACAAAATTTAAAAAATTTAAATTTTTTTATAAAGAAATAAAAAAGTTACAGCAGTTTTTGTTTAATTTTTAAGAAAAACGCATTATTTCTAAAAAATAACGTTTTTTTGATATAATTTTAAAAGAAATCGTCCGAAAAATTTTAAAACTACATTTCTAATTAGATTTCATGAAAATAAAATTATTTAAACAAAATTTACATTTTTTTATAAAGAAATAAAAAAGTTACAGCAGTTTATGTTTGATTTTTAAGAAAAACGCATTATTTCTAAAAAATAACGTTTTTTTGATATAATTTTAAAAGTAATCGTCCGAAAAATTTTAAAACTACATTTCTAATTAGATTTCATGAAAATAATATTATTTAAACAAAATTTACATTTTTTTATAAAGAAATAAAAAAGTTACAGCAGTTTTAGTTTGATTTTTAAGAAAAACGTTTTTTTGGTATAATTTTAAAAATAATCGACCGAAAAATTTTAAAACTACATTTCTAATTAGATTTCATGAAAATAAAATTATTTAAACAAAATTTACATTTTTTTATAAAGAAATAAAAAAGTTACAGCAGTTTTTGTTTGATTTTTAAGAAAAACGCATTATTTCTAAAAAATAACGTTTTTTTGATATAATTTTAAAAGTAATCGTCCGAAAAATTTTAAAACTACATTTCTAATTAGATTTCATGAAAATAATATTATTTAAACAAAATTTACATTTTTTTATAAAGAAATAAAAAAGTTTCTGCAGTTTTTGTGTGATTTTTAAGAAAAACGTTTTTTTGGTATAATTTTAAAAATAATCGACCGAAAAATTTTAAAACTACATTTCTAATTAGATTTCATGAAAATAAAATTATTTAAACAAAATTTACATTTTTTTATAAAGAAATAAAAAAGTTACAGCAGTTTTTGTTTGATTTTTAAGAAAAACGCATTATTTCTAAAAAATAACGTTTTTTTGATATAATTTTAAAAGTAATCGTCCGAAAAATTTTAAAACTACATTTCTAATTAGATTTCATGAAAATAATATTATTTAAACAAAATTTACATTTTTTTATAAAGAAATAAAAAAGTTACAGCAGTTTTTGTTTGATTTTTAAGAAAAACGCATTATTTCTAAAAAATTACGTTTTTTTGATATAATTTTAAAAGTAATCGTCCGAAAAATTTTAAAACTACATTTCTAATTAGATTTCATGAAAATAATATTATTTAAACAAAATTTACATTTTTTTATAAAGAAATAAAAAAGTTTCTGCAGTTTTTGTGTGATTTTTAAGAAAAATGTTTTTTTGGTATAATTTTAAAAATAATCGACCGAAAAATTTTAAAACTACATTTCTAATTAGATTTCATGAAAATAAAATTATTTAAACAAAATTTACATTTTTTTATAAAGAAATAAAAAAGTTACAGCAGTTTTTGTTTGATTTTTAAGAAAAACGCATTATTTCTAAAAAATAACGTTTTTTTGATATAATTTTAAAAGTAATCGTCCGAAAAATTTTAAAACTACATTTCTAATTAGATTTCATGAAAATAATATTATTTAAACAAAATTTACATTTTTTTATAAAAAAATAAAAAAGTTTCTGCAGTTTTTGTGTGATTTTTAAGAAAAACGTTTTTTTGGTATAATTTTAAAAATAATCGACCGAAAAATTTTAAAACTACATTTCTAATTAGATTTCATGAAAATAAAATTATTTAAACAAAATTTACATTTTTTTATAAAGAAATAAAAAAGTTACAGCAGTTTTTGTTTGATTTTTAAGAAAAACGCATTATTTCTAAAAAATAACGTTTTTTTGATATAATTTTAAAAGTAATCGTCCGAAAAATTTTAAAACTACATTTCTAATTAGATTTCATGAAAATAAAATTATTTAAACAAAATTTACATTTTTTTATAAAGAAATAAAAAAGTTTCTGCAGTTTTTGTGTGATTTATAAGAAAAACGTTTTTTTGGTATAATTTTAAAAATAATCGACCGAAAAATTTTAAAACTACATTTCTAATTAGATTTCATGAAAATAAAATTATTTAAACAAAATTTACATTTTTTTATAAATAAATAAAAAAGTTGCAGCAGTTTTTGTTTGATTTTTAAGAAAAACGCATTATTTCTAAAAAATAACGTTTTTTTGATATAATTTTAAAAGTAATCGTCCGAAAAATTTTAAAACTACATTTCTAATTAGATTTCATGAAAATAATATTATTTAAACAAAATTTACATTTTTTTATAAAGAAATAAAAAAGTTACAGCAGTTTTAGTTTGATTTTTAAGAAAAACGTTTTTTTGTTATAATTTTAAAAATAATCGACCGAAAAATTTTAAAACTACATTTCTAATTAGATTTCATGAAAATAAAATTATTTAAACAAAATTTACATTTTTTTATAAAGAAATAAAAAAGTTACAGCAGTTTTTGTTTGATTTTTAAGAAAAACGCATTATTTCGAAAAAATAACGTTTTTTTGATATAATTTTAAAAGTAATCGTCCGAAAAATTTTTAAACTACATTTCTAATTAGATTTCATGAAAATAAAATTATTTAAACAAAATTTACATTTTTTTATAAAGAAATAAAAAAGTTTCTGCAGTTTTTGTGTGATTTTTAAGAAAAACGTTTTTTTGGTATAATTTTAAAAATAATCGACCGAAAAATTTTAAAACTACATTTCTAATTAGATTTCATGAAAATAAAATTATTTAAACAAAATTTACATTTTTTTATAAAGAAATAAAAAAGTTACAGCATTTTTTGTTTGATTTTTAAGAAAAACGCATTATTTCTAAAAAATAACGTTTTTTTGATATAATTTTAAAAGTAATCGTCCGAAAAATTTTAAAACTACATTTCTAATTAGATTTCATGAAAATAATATTATTTAAACAAAATTTACATTTTTTTATAAAGAAATAAAAAAGTTACAGCAGTTTTTGTTTGATTTTTAAGAAAAACGCATTATTTCTAAAAAATAACGTTTTTTTGATATAATTTTAAAAGTAATCGTCCGAAAAATTTTAAAACTACATTTCTAATTAGATTTCATGAAAATAATATTATTTAAACAAAATTTACATTTTTTTATAAAGAAATAAAAAAGTTACAGCAGTTTTTGTTTGATTTTTAAGAAAAACGCATTATTTCTAAAAAATAACGTTTTTTTGATATAATTTTAAAAGTAATCGTCCGAAAAATTTTAAAACTACATTTCTAATTAGATTTCATGAAAATAATATTATTTAAACAAAATTTACATTTTTTTATAAAGAAATAAAAAAGTTTCTGCAGTTTTTGTGTGATTTTTAAGAAAAACGTTTTTTTGGTATAATTTTAAAAATAATCGACCGAAAAATTTTAAAACTACATTTCTAATTAGATTTCATGAAAATAAAATTATTTAAACAAAATTTACATTTTTTTATAAAGAAATAAAAAAGTTACAGCAGTTTTTGTTTGATTTTTAAGAAAAACGCATTATTTCTAAAAAATAACGTTTTTTTGATATAATTTTAAAAGTAATCGTCCGAAAAATTTTAAAACTACATTTCTAATTAGATTTCATGAAAATAATATTATTTAAACAAAATTTACATTTTTTTATAAAAAAATAAAAAGTTTCTGCAGTTTTTGTGTGATTTTTAAGAAAAACGTTTTTTTGGTATAATTTTAAAAATAATCGACCGAAAAATTTTAAAACTACATTTCTAATTAGATTTCATGAAAATAAAATTATTTAAACAAAATTTACATTTTTTTATAAAGAAATAAAAAAGTTACAGCAGTTTTTGTTTGATTTTTAAGAAAAACGCATTATTTCTAAAAAATAACGTTTTTTTGATATAATTTTAAAAGTAATCGTCCGAAAAATTTTAAAACTACATTTCTAATTAGATTTCATGAAAATAAAATTATTTAAACAAAATTTACATTTTTTTATAAAGAAATAAAGAAGTTTCTGCAGTTTTTGTGTGATTTTTAAGAAAAACGTTTTTTTGGTATAATTTTAAAAATAATCGACCGAAAAATTTTAAAACTACATTTCTAATTAGATTTCATGAAAATAAAATTATTTAAACAAAATTTACATTTTTTTATAAAGAAATAAAGAAGTTTCTGCAGTTTTTGTGTGATTTTTAAGAAAAACGTTTTTTTGGTATAATTTTAAAAGTAATTGTCCGAAAAATTTTAAAACTACATTTCTAATTAGATTTCATGAAAATAATATTATTTAAACAAAATTTACATTTTTTTATAAAGAAATAAAAAAGTTACAGCAGTTTTAGTTTGATTTTTAAGAAAAACGTTTTTTTGTTATAATTTTAAAAATAATCGACCGAAAAATTTTAAAACTACATTTCTAATTAGATTTCATGAAAATAAAATTATTTAAACAAAATTTACATTTTTTTATAAAGAAATAAAAAAGTTACAGCAGTTTTTGTTTGATTTTTAAGAAAAACGCATTATTTCGAAAAAATAACGTTTTTTTGATATAATTTTAAAAGTAATCGTCCGAAAAATTTTAAAACTACATTTCTAATTAGATTTCATGAAAATAAAATTATTTAAACAAAATTTACATTTTTTTATAAAGAAATAAAAAAGTTTCTGCAGTTTTTGTGTGATTTTTAAGAAAAACGTTTTTTTGGTATAATTTTAAAAATAATCGACCGAAAAATTTTAAAACTACATTTCTAATTAGATTTCATGAAAATAAAATTATTTAAACAAAATTTACATTTTTTTATAATGAAATAAAAAAGTTACAGCAGTTTTTGTTTGATTTTTAAGAAAAACGCATTATTTCTAAAAAATAACGTTTTTTTGATATAATTTTAAAAGTAATCGTCCGAAAAATTTTAAAACTACATTTCTAATTAGATTTCATGAAAATAATATTATTTAAACAAAATTTACATTTTTTTATAAAGAAATAAAAAAGTTTCTGCAGTTTTTGTGTGATTTTTAAGAAAAACGTTTTTTTGGTATAATTTTAAAAATAATCGACCGAAAAACTTTAAAACTACATTTCTAATTAGATTTCATGAAAATAAAATTATTTAAACAAAATTTACATTTTTTTATAAAGAAATAAAAAAGTTACAGCAGTTTTTGTTTGATTTTTAAGAAAAACGCATTATTTCTAAAAAATAACGTTTTTTTGATATAATTTTAAAAGTAATCGTCCGAAAAATTTTAAAACTACATTTTTAATTAGATTTCATGAAAATAATATTATTTAAACAAAATTTACATTTTTTTATAAAGAAATAAAAAAGTTACAGCAGTTTTAGTTTGATTTTTAAGAAAAACGTTTTTTTGGTATAATTTTATAAATAATCGACCGAAAAATTTTAAAACTACATTTCCAATTAGATTTCATGAAAATAAAATTATTTAAACAAAATTTACATTTTTTTATAAAGAAATAAAAAAGTTACAGCAGTTTTTGTTTGATTTTTAAGAAAAACGCATTATTTCTAAAAAATAACGTTTTTTTGATATAATTTTAAAAGTAATCGTCCGAAAAATTTTAAAACTACATTTCTAATTAGATTTCATGAAAATAATATTATTTAAACAAAATTTACATTTTTTTATAAAGAAATAAAAAAGTTTCTGCAGTTTTTGTGTGATTTTTAAGAAAAACGTTTTTTTGGTATAATTTTAAAAATAATCAAACGAAAAATTTTAAAACTACATTTCTAATTAGATTTCATGAAAATAAAATTATTTAAACAAAATTTACATTTTTTTATAAAGAAATAAAAAAGTTACAGCAGTTTTTGTTTGATTTTTAAGAAAAACGCATTATTTCTAAAAAATAACGTTTTTTTGATATAATTTTAAAAGTAATCGTCCGAAAAATTTTAAAACTACATTTCTAATTAGATTTCATGAAAATAAAATTATTTAAACAAAATTTACATTTTTTTATAAAGAAATAAAAAAGTTTCTGCAGTTTTTGTGTGATTTTTAAGAAAAACGTTTTTTTGGTATAATTTTAAAAATAATCGACCGAAAAATTTTAAAACTACATTTCTAATTAGATTTCATGAAAATAAAATTATTTAAACAAAATTTACATTTTTTTATAAAGAAATAAAAAAGTTACAGCAGTTTTTGTTTGATTTTTAAGAAAAACGCATTATTTCTAAAAAATAACGTTTTTTTGATATAATTTTAAAAGTAATCGTCCGAAAAATTTTAAAACTACATTTCTAATTAGATTTCATGAAAATAATATTATTTAAACAAAATTTACATTTTTTTATAAAGAAATAAAAAAGTTACAGCAGTTTTAGTTTGATTTTTAAGAAAAACGTTTTTTTGGTATAATTTTAAAAATAATCGACCGAAAAATTTTAAAACTACATTTCTAATTAGATTTCATGAAAATAAAATTATTTAAACAAAATTTACATTTTTTTATAAAGAAATAAAAAAGTTACAGCAGTTTTTGTTTGATTTTTAAGAAAAACGCATTATTTCTAAAAAATAACGTTTTTTTTATATAATTTTAAAAGTAATCGTCCGAAAAATTTTAAAACTACATTTCTAATTAGATTTCATGAAAATAAAATTATTTAAACAAAATTTACATTTTTTTATAAAGAAATAAAAAAGTTACAGCAGTTTTAGTTTGATTTTTAAGAAAAACGTTTTTTTGGTATAATTTTAAAAATAATCGACCGAAAAATTTTAAAACTACATTTCTAATTAGATTTCATGAAAATAAAATTATTTAAACAAAATTTACATTTTTTTATAAAGAAATAAAAAAGTTACAGCAGTTTTTGTTTGATTTTTAAGAAAAACGCATTATTTCTAAAAAATAACGTTTTTTTGATATAATTTTAAAAGTAATCGTCCGAAAAATTTTAAAACTACATTTCTAATTAGATTTCATGAAAATAAAATTATTTAAACAAAATTTACATTTTTTTATAAAGAAATAAAAAAGTTACAGCAGTTTTTGTTTGATTTTTAAGAAAAACGCATTATTTCTAAAAAATAACGTTTTTTTGATATAATTTTAAAAGTAATCGTCCGAAAAATTTTAAAACTACATTTCTAATTAGATTTCATGAAAATAATATTATTTAAACAAAATTTACATTTTTTTAAAAAGAAATAAAAAAGTTACAGCAGTTTTTGTTTGATTTTTAAGAAAAACGCATTATTTCTAAAAAATAACGTTTTTTTGATATAATTTTAAAAGTAATCGTCCGAAAAATTTTAAAACTACATTTCTAATTAGATTTCATGAAAATAATATTATTTAAACAAAATTTACATTTTTTTATAAAGAAATAAAAAAGTTACAGGAAAAACGTTTTTTTGGTATAATTTTAAAAATAATCGACCGAAAAATTTTAAAACTACATTTCTAATTAGATTTCATGAAAATAAAATTATTTAAACAAAATTTACATTTTTTTATAAAGAAATAAAAAAGTTACAGCAGTTTTTGTTTGATTTTTAAGAAAAACGCATTATTTCTAAAAAATAACGTTTTTTTGATATAATTTTAAAAGTAATCGTCCGAAAAATTTTAAAACTACATTTCTAATTAGATTTCATGAAAATAATATTATTTAAACAAAATTTACATTTTTTTATAAAGAAATAAAAAAGTTACAGCAGTTTTAGTTTGATTTTTAAGAAAAACGTTTTTTTGGTATAATTTTAAAAATAATCGACCGAAAAATTTTAAAACTACATTTCTAATTAGATTTCATGAAAATAAAATTATTTAAACAAAATTTACATTTTTTTATAAAGAAATAAAAAAGTTACAGCAGTTTTTGTTTGATTTTTAAGAAAAACGCATTATTTCTAAAAAATAACGTTTTTTTGATATAATTTTAAAAGTAATCGTCCGAAAAATTTTAAAACTACATTTCTAATTAGATTTCATGAAAATAAAATTATTTAAACAAAATTTACATTTTTTTATAAAGAAATAAAAAAGTTTCTGCAGTTTTTGTGTGATTTTTAAGAAAAACGTTTTTTTGGTATAATTTTAAAAATAATCGACCGAAAAATTTTAAAACTACATTTCTAATTAGATTTCATGAAAATAAAATTATTTAAACAAAATTTACATTTTTTTATAAAGAAATAAAAAAGTTACAGCAGTTTTTGTTTGATTTTTAAGAAAAACGCATTATTTCTAAAAAATAACGTTTTTTTGATATAATTTTAAAAGTAATCGTCCGAAAATTTTTAAAACTACATTTCTAATTAGATTTCATGAAAATAATATTATTTAAACAAAATTTACATTTTTTTATAAAGAAATAAAAAAGTTACAGCAGTTTTAGTTTGATTTTTAAGAAAAACGTTTTTTTGGTATAATTTTAAAAATAATCGACCGAAAAATTTTAAAACTACATTTCTAATTAGATTTCATGAAAATAAAATTATTTAAACAAAATTTATATTTTTTTATATAGAAATAAAAAAGTTACAGCAGTTTTTGTTTGATTTTTAAGAAAAACGCATTATTTCTAAAAAATAACGTTTTTTTGATATAATTTTAAAAGTAATCGTCCGAAAAATTTTAAAACTACATTTCTAATTAGATTTCATGAAAATAAAATTATTTAAACAAAATTTGCATTTTTATATAAAGAAATAAAAAAGTTTCTGCAGTTTTTGTGTGATTTTTAAGAAAAACGTTTTTTTGGTATAATTTTAAAAATAATCGACCGAAAAATTTTAAAACTACATTTCTAATTAGATTTCATGAAAATAAAATTATTTAAACAAAATTTACATTTTTTTATAAAGAAATAAAAAAGTTACAGCAGTTTTTGTTTGATTTTTAAGAAAAACGCATTATTTCTAAAAAATAACGTTTTTTTGATATAATTTTAAAAGTAATCGTCCGAAAAATTTTAAAACTACATTTCTAATTAGATTTCATGAAAATAATATTATTTAAACAAAATTTACATTTTTTTATAAAGAAATAAAAAAGTTACAGCAGTTTTAGTTTGATTTTTAAGAAAAACGTTTTTTTGGTATAATTTTAAAAATAATCGACCGAAAAATTTTAAAACTACATTTCTAATTAGATTTCATGAAAATAAAATTATTTAAACAAAATTTACATTTTTTTATAAAGAAATAAAAAAGTTACAGCAGTTTTTGTTTGATTTTTAAGAAAAACGCATTATTTCTAAAAAATAACGTTTTTTTGATATAATTTTAAAAGTAATCGTCCGAAAAATTTTAAAACTACATTTCTAATTAGATTTCATGAAAATAATATTATTTAAACAAAATTTACATTTTTTTATAAAGAAATAAAAAAGTTACAGCAGTTTTAGTTTGATTTTTAAGAAAAACGTTTTTTTGGTATAATTTTAAAAATAATCGACCGAAAAATTTTAAAACTACATTTCTAATTAGATTTCATGAAAATAAAATTATTTAAACAAAATTTACATTTTTTTATAAAGAAATAAAAAAGTTACAGCAGTTTTTGTTTGATTTTTAAGAAAAACGCATTATTTCTAAAAAATAACGTTTTTTTGATATAATTTTAAAAGTAATCGTCCGAAAAATTTTAAAACTACATTTCTAATTAGATTTCATGAAAATAATATTATTTAAACAAAATTTACATTTTTTTATAAAGAAATAAAAAAGTTTCTGCAGTTTTTGTGTGATTTTTAAGAAAAACGTTTTTTTGGTATAATTTTAAAAATAATCGACCGAAAAATTTTAAAACTACATTTCTAATTAGATTTCATGAAAATAAAATTATTTAAACAAAATTTACATTTTTTTATAAAGAAATAAAAAAGTTACAGCAGTTTTTGTTTGATTTTTAAGAAAAACGCATTATTTCTAAAAAATAACGTTTTTTTGATATAATTTTAAAAGTAATCGTCCGAAAAATTTTAAAACTACATTTCTAATTAGATTTCATGAAAATAATATTATTTAAACAAAATTTTTCATTTTTTTATAAAGAAATAAAAAAGTTACAGCAGTTTTAGTTTGATTTTTAAGAAAAACGTTTTTTTGGTATAATTTTAAAAATAATCGACCGAAAAATTTTAAAACTACATTTCTAATTAGATTTCATGAAAATAAAATTATTTAAACAAAATTTACATTTTTTTATAAAGAAATAAAAAAGTTACAGCAGTTTTTGTTTGATTTTTAAGAAAAACGCATTATTTCTAAAAAATAACGTTTTTTTGATATAATTTTAAAAGTAATCGTCCGAAAAATTTTAAAACTACATTTCTAATTAGATTTCATGAAAATAATATTATTTAAACAAAATTTACATTTTTTTATAAAGAAATAAAAAAGTTACAGCAGTTTTAGTTTGATTTTTAAGAAAAACGTTTTTTTGGTATAATTTTAAAAATAATCGACCGAAAAATTTTAAAACTACATTTCTAATTAGATTTCATGAAAATAAAATTATTTAAACAAAATTTACATTTTTTTATAAAGAAATAAAAAAGTTACAGCAGTTTTTGTTTGATTTTTAAGAAAAACGCATTATTTCTAAAAAATAACGTTTTTTTGATATAATTTTAAAAGTAATCGTCCGAAAAATTTTAAAACTACATTTCTAATTAGATTTCATGAAAATAATATTATTTAAACAAAATTTACATTTTTTTATAAAGAAATAAAAAAGTTACAGCAGTTTTAGTTTGATTTTTAAGAAAAACGTTTTTTTGGTATAATTTTAAAAATAATCGACCGAAAAATTTTAAAACTACATTTCTAATTAGATTTCATGAAAATAAAATTATTTAAACAAAATTTACATTTTTTTATAAAGAAATAAAAAAGTTACAGCAGTTTTTGTTTGATTTTTAAGAAAAACGCATTATTTCTAAAAAATAACGTTTTTTTGATATAATTTTAAAAGTAATCGTCCGAAAAATTTTAAAACTACATTTCTAATTAGATTTCATGAAAATAATATTATTTAAACAAAATTTACATTTTTTTATAAAGAAATAAAAAAGTTTCTGCAGTTTTTGTGTGATTTTTAAGAAAAACGTTTTTTTGGTATAATTTTAAAAATAATCGACCGAAAAATTTTAAAACTACATTTCTAATTAGATTTCATGAAAATAAAATTATTTAAACAAAATTTACATTTTTTTATAAAGAAATAAAAAAGTTACAGCAGTTTTTGTTTGATTTTTAAGAAAAACGCATTATTTCTAAAAAATAACGTTTTTTTGATATAATTTTAAAAGTAATCGTCCGAAAAATTTTAAAACTACATTTCTAATTAGATTTCATGAAAATAATATTATTTAAACAAAATTTACATTTTTTTATAAAGAAATAAAAAAGTTACAGCAGTTTTAGTTTGATTTTTAAGAAAAACGTTTTTTTGGTATAATTTTAAAAATAATCGACCGAAAAATTTTAAAACTACATTTCTAATTAGATTTCATGAAAATAAAATTATTTAAACAAAATTTACATTTTTTTATAAAGAAATAAAAAAGTTACAGCAGTTTTTGTTTGATTTTTAAGAAAAACGCATTATTTCTAAAAAATAACGTTTTTTTGATATAATTTTAAAAGTAATCGTCCGAAAAATTTTAAAACTACATTTCTAATTAGATTTCATGAAAATAATATTATTTAAACAAAATTTACATTTTTTTATAAAGAAATAAAAAAGTTTCTGCAGTTTTTGTGTCATTTTTAAGAAAAACGTTTTTTTGGTATAATTTTAAAAATAATCGACCGATTAATTTTAAAACTACATTTCTAATTAGATTTCATGAAAATAAAATTATTTAAACAAAATTTACATTTTTTTATAAAGAAATAAAAAAGTTACAGCAGTTTTTGTTTGATTTTTAAGAAAAACGCATTATTTCTAAAAAATAACGTTTTTTTGATATAATTTTAAAAGTAATCTTCCGAAAAATTTTAAAACTACATTTCTAATTAGATTTCATGAAAATAATATTATTTAAACAAAATTTACATTTTTTTATAAAGAAATAAAAAAGTTACAGCAGTTTTAGTTTGATTTTTAAGAAAAACGTTTTTTTGGTATAATTTTAAAAATAATCGACCGAAAAATTTTAAAACTACATTTCTAATTAGATTTCATGAAAATAAAATTATTTAAACAAAATTTACATTTTTTTATAAAGAAATAAAAAAGTTACAGCAGTTTTTGTTTGATTTTTAAGAAAAACGCATTATTTCTAAAAAATAACGTTTTTTTTGATATAATTTTAAAAGTAATTGTCCGAAAAATTTTAAAACTACATTTCTAATTAGATTTCATGAAAATAATATTATTTAAACAAAATTTACATTTTTTTATAAAGAAATAAAAAAGTTTCTGCAGTTTTTGTGTCATTTTTAAGAAAAACGTTTTTTTGGTATAATTTTAAAAATAATCGACCGATTAATTTTAAAACTACATTTCTAATTAGATTTCATGAAAATAAAATTATTTAAACAAAATTTACATTTTTTTATAAAGAAATAAAAAAGTTACAGCAGTTTTTGTTTGATTTTTAAGAAAAACGCATTATTTCTAAAAAATAACGTTTTTTTGATATAATTTTAAAAGTAATCGTCCGAAAAATTTTAAAACTACATTTCTAATTAGATTTCATGAAAATAATATTATTTAAACAAAATTTACATTTTTTTATAAAGAAATAAAAAAATTACAGCAGTTTTTGTTTGATTTTTAAGAAAAACGCATTATTTCTAAAAAATAACGTTTTTTTGATATAATTTTAAAAGTAATCGTCCGAAAAATTTTAAAACTACATTTCTAATTAGATTTCATGAAAATAATATTATTTAAACAAAATTTACATTTTTTTATAAAGAAATAAAAAAGTTTCTGCAGTTTTTGTGTGATTTTTAAGAAAAACGTTTTTTTGGTATAATTTTAAAAATAATCGACCGAAAAATTTTAAAACTACATTTCTAATTAGATTTCATGAAAATAAAATTATTTAAACAAAATTTACATTTTTTTATAAAGAAATAAAAAAGTTACAGCAGTTTTTGTTTGATTTTTAAGAAAAACGCATTATTTCTAAAAAATAACGTTTTTTTGATATAATTTTAAAAGTAATCGTCCGAAAAATTTTAAAACTACATTTCTAATTAGATTTCATGAAAATAAAATTATTTAAACAAAATTTACATTTTTTTATAAAAAAATAAAAAAGTTTCTGCAGTTTTTGTGTGATTTTTAAGAAAAACGTTTTTTTGGTATAATTTTAAAAATAATCGACCGAAAAATTTTAAAACTACATTTCTAATTAGATTTCATGAAAATAAAATTATTTAAACAAAATTTACATTTTTTTATAAAGAAATAAAAAAGTTACAGCAGTTTTTGTTTGATTTTTAAGAAAAACGCATTATTTCTAAAAAATAACGTTTTTTTGATATAATTTTAAAAGTAATCGTCCGAAAAATTTTAAAACTACATTTCTAATTAGATTTCATGAAAATAAAATTATTTAAACAAAATTTACATTTTTTTATAAAGAAATAAAAAAGTTTCTGCAGTTTTTGTGTGATTTTTAAGAAAAACGTTTTTTTGGTATAATTTTAAAAATAATCGACCGAAAAATTTTAAAACTACATTTCTAATTAGATTTCATGAAAATAAAATTATTTAAACAAAATTTACATTTTTTTATAAAGAAATAAAAAAGTTACAGCAGTTTTTGTTTGATTTTTAAGAAAAACGCATTATTTCTAAAAAATAACGTTTTTTTGATATAATTTTAAAAGTAATCATCCGAAAAATTTTAAAACTACATTTCTAATTAGATTTCATGAAAATAATATTATTTAAACAAAATTTACATTTTTTTATAAAGAAATAAAAAAGTTACAGCAGTTTTAGTTTGATTTTTAAGAAAAATGTTTTTTTGGTATAATTTTAAAAATAATCGACCGAAAAATTTTAAAACTACATTTCTAATTAGATTTCATGAAAATAAAATTATTTAAACAAAATTTACATTTTTTTATAAAGAAATAAAAAAGTTACAGCAGTTTTTGTTTGATTTTTAAGAAAAACGCATTATTTCTAAAAAATTACGTTTTTTTGATATAATTTTAAAAGTAATCGTCCGAAAAATTTTAAAACTACATTTCTAATTAGATTTCATGAAAATAATATTATTTAAACAAAATTTACATTTTTTTATAAAGAAATAAAAAAGTTACAGCAGTTTTTGTTTGATTTTTAAGAAAAACGCATTATTTCTAAAAAATAACGTTTTTTTGATATAATTTTAAAAGTAATCGTCCGAAAAATTTTAAAACTACATTTCTAATTAGATTTCATGAAAATAATATTATTTAAACAAAATTTACATTTTTTTATAAAGAAATAAAAAAGTTACAGCAGTTTTAGTTTGATTTTTAAGAAAAACGTTTTTTTGGTATAATTTTAAAAATAATCGACCGAAAAATTTTAAAACTACATTTCTAATTAGATTTCATGAAAATAAATTTATTTAAACAAAATTTACATTTTTTTATAAAGAAATAAAAAAGTTACAGCAGTTTTTGTATGATTTTTAAGAAAAACGCATTATTTCTAAAAAATAACGTTTTTTTGATATAATTTTAAAAGTAATCGTCCGAAAAATTTTAAAACTACATTTCTAATTAGATTTCATGAAAATAAAATTATTTAAACAAAATTTACATTTTTTTATAAAGAAATAAAAAAGTTACAGCAGTTTTTGTTTGATTTTTAAGAAAAACGCATTATTTCTAAAAAATAACGTTTTTTTGATATAATTTTAAAAGTAATCGTCCGAAAAATTTTAAAACTACATTTCTAATTAGATTTCATGAAAATAATATTATTTAAACAAAATTTACATTTTTTTATAAAGAAATAAAAAAGTTTCTGCAGTTTTTGTGTGATTTTTAAGAAAAACGTTTTTTTGGTATAATTTTAAAAATAATCGACCGAAAAATTTTAAAACTACATTTCTAATTAGATTTCATGAAAATAAAATTATTTAAACAAAATTTACATTTTTTTATAAAGAAATAAAAAAGTTACAGCAGTTTTTGTTTGATTTTTAAGAAAAACGCATTATTTCTAAAAAATAACGTTTTTTTGATATAATTTTAAAAGTAATCGTCCGAAAAATTTTAAAACTACATTTCTAATTAGATTTCATAAAAATAATATTATTTAAACAAAATTTACATTTTTTTATAAAGAAATATAAAAGTTACAGCAGTTTTTGTTTGATTTTTAAGAAAAACGCATTATTTCTAAAAAATAACGTTTTTTTGATATAATTTTAAAAGTAATCGTCCGAAAAATTTTAAAACTACATTTCTAATTAGATTTCATGAAAATAATATTATTTAAACAAAATTTACATTTTTTTATAAAGAAATAAAAAAGTTTCTGCAGTTTTTGTGTGATTTTTAAGAAAAACGTTTTTTTGGTATAATTTTAAAAATAATCGACCGAAAAATTTTAAAACTACATTTCTAATTAGATTTCATGAAAATAAAATTATTTAAACAAAATTTACATTTTTTATAAAGAAATAAAAAAGTTACAGCAGTTTTTGTTTGATTTTTAAGAAAAACGCATTATTTCTAAAAAATAACGTTTTTTTGATATAATTTTAAAAGTAATCGTCCGAAAAATTTTAAAACTACATTTCTAATTAGATTTCATGAAAATAATATTATTTAAACAAAATTTACATTCTTTTATAAAGAAATAAAAAAGTTTCTGCAGTTTTTGTGTGATTTTTAAGAAAAACGTTTTTTTGGTATAATTTTAAAAATAATCGACCGAAAAATTTTAAAACTACATTTCTAATTAGATTTCATGAAAATAAAATTATTTAAACAAAATTTACATTTTTTTATAAAGAAATAAAAAAGTTACAGCAGTTTTTGTTTGATTTTTAAGAAAAACGCATTATTTCTAAAAAATAACGTTTTTTTGATATAATTTTAAAAGTAATCTTCCGAAAAATTTTAAAACTACATTTCTAATTAGATTTCATGAAAATAATATTATTTAAACAAAATTTACATTTTTTTATAAAGAAATAAAAAAGTTACAGCAGTTTTAGTTTGATTGTTAAGAAAAACGTTTTTTTGGTATAATTTTAAAAATAATCGACCGAAAAATTTTAAAACTACATTTCTAATTAGATTTCATGAAAATAAAATTATTTAAACAAAATTTACATTTTTTTATAAAGAAATAAAAAAGTTACAGCAGTTTTTGTTTGATTTTTAAGAAAAACGCATTATTTCTAAAAAATAACGTTTTTTTGATATAATTTTAAAAGTAATCGTCCGAAAAATTTTAAAACTACATTTCTAATTAGATTTCATGAAAATAAAATTATTTAAACAAAATTTACATTTTTTTATAAAGAAATAAAAAAGTTTCTGCAGTTTTTGTGTGATTTTTAAGAAAAACGTTTTTTTGGTATAATTTTAAAAATAATCGACCGAAAAATTTTAAAACTACATTTCTAATTAGATTTCATGAAAATAAAATTATTTAAACAAAATTTACATTTTTTTATAAAGAAATAAAAAAGTTACAGCAGTTTTTGTTTGATTTTTAAGAAAAACGCATTATTTCTAAAAAATAACGTTTTTTTGATATAATTTTAAAAGTAATCGTCCGAAAAATTTTAAAACTACATTTCTAATTAGATTTCATGAAAATAATATTATTTAAACAAAATTTACATTTTTTTATAAAGAAATAAAAAAGTTACAGCAGTTTTAGTTTGATTTTTAAGAAAAACGTTTTTTTGGTATAATTTTAAAAATAATCGACCGAAAAATTTTAAAACTACATTTCTAATTAGATTTCATGAAAATAAAATTATTTAAACAAAATTTACATTTTTTTATAAAGAAATAAAAAAGTTACAGCAGTTTTTGTTTGATTTTTAAGAAAAACGCATTATTTCTAAAAAATAACGTTTTTTTGATATAATTTTAAAAGTAATCGTCCGAAAAATTTTAAAACTACATTTCTAATTAGATTTCATGAAAATAAAATTATTTAAACAAAATTTACATTTTTTTATAAAGAAATAAAAAAGTTTCTGCAGTTTTTGTGTGATTTTTAAGAAAAACGTTTTTTTGGTATAATTTTAAAAATAATCGACCGAAAAATTTTAAAACTACATTTCTAATTAGATTTCATGAAAATAAAATTATTTAAACAAAATTTACATTTTTTCATAAAGAAATAAAAAAGTTACAGCAGTTTTTGTTTGATTTTTAAGAAAAACGCATTATTTCTAAAAAATAACGTTTTTTTGATATAATTTTAAAAGTAATCGTCCGAAAAATTTTAAAACTACATTTCTAATTAGATTTCATGAAAATAATATTATTTAAACAAAATTTACATTTTTTTATAAAGAAATAAAAAAGTTACAGCAGTTTTAGTTTGATTTTTAAGTAAAACGTTTTTTTGGTATAATTTTAAAAATAATCGACCGAAAAATTTTAAAACTACATTTCTAATTAGATTTCATGAAAATAAAATTATTTAAACAAAATTTACATTTTTTTATAAAGAAATAAAAAAGTTACAGCAGTTTTTGTTTGATTTTTAAGAAAAACGCATTATTTCTAAAAAATAACGTTTTTTTGATATAATTTTAAAAGTAATCGTCCGAAAAATTTTAAAACTACATTTCTAATTAGATTTCATGAAAATAAAATTATTTAAACAAAATTTACATTTTTTTATAAAGAAATAAAAAAGTTTCTGCAGTTTTTGTGTGATTTTTAAGAAAAACGTTTTTTTGGTATAATTTTAAAAATAATCGACCGAAAAATTTTAAAACTACATTTCTAATTAGATTTCATGAAAATAAAATTATTTAAACAAAATTTACATTTTTTTATAAAGAAATAAAAAAGTTACAGCAGTTTTTGTTTGATTTTTAAGAAAAACGCATTATTTCTAAAAAATAACGTTTTTTTGATATAATTTTAAAAGTAATCGTCCGAAAAATTTTAAAACTACATTTCTAATTAGATTTCATGAAAATAATATTATTTAAACAAAATTTACATTTTTTTATAAAGAAATAAAAAAGTTACAGCAGTTTTAGTTTGATTTTTAAGAAAAACGTTTTTTTGGTATAATTTTAAAAATAATCGACCGAAAAATTTTAAAACTACATTTCTAATTAGATTTCATGAAAATAAAATTATTTAAACAAAATTTACATTTTTTTATAAAGAAATAAAAAAGTTTCTGCAGTTTTTGTGTGATTTTTAAGAAAAACGTTTTTTTGGTATAATTTTAAAAATAATCGACCGAAAAATTTTAAAACTACATTTCTAATTAGATTTCATGAAAATAAAATTATTTAAACAAAATTTACATTTTTTTATAAAGAAATAAAAAAGTTACAGCAGTTTTTGTTTGATTTTTAAGAAAAACGCATTATTTCTAAAAAATAACGTTTTTTTGATATAATTTTAAAAGTAATCGTCCGAAAAATTTTAAAACTACATTTCTAATTAGATTTCATGAAAATAAAATTATTTAAACAAAATTTACATTTTTATATAAAGAAATAAAAAAGTTTCTGCAGTTTTTGTGTGATTTTTAAGAAAAACGTTTTTTTGGTATAATTTTAAAAATAATCGACCGAAAAATTTTAAAACTACATTTCTAATTAGATTTCATGAAAATAAAATTATTTAAACAAAATTTACATTTTTTTATAAAGAAATAAAAAAGTTACAGCAGTTTTTGTTTGATTTTTAAGAAAAACGCATTATTTCTAAAAAATAACGTTTTTTTGATATAATTTTAAAAGTAATCGTCCGAAAAATTTTAAAACTACATTTCTAATTAGATTTCATGAAAATAAAATTATTTAAACAAAATTTACATTTTTTTATAAAGAAATAAAAAAGTTTCTGCAGTTTTTGTGTGATTTTTAAGAAAAACGTTTTTTTGGTATAATTTTAAAAATAATCGACCGAAAAATTTTAAAACTACATTTCTAATTAGATTTCATGAAAATAAAATTATTTAAACAAAATTTACATTTTTTTATAAAGAAATAAAAAAGTTACAGCAGTTTTTGTTTGATTTTTAAGAAAAACGCATTATTTCTAAAAAATAACGTTTTTTTGATATAATTTTAAAATTAATCGTCCGAAAAATTTTAAAACTACATTTCTAATTAGATTTCATGAAAATAATATTATTTAAACAAAATTTACATTTTTTTATAAAGAAATAAAAAAGTTACAGCAGTTTTAGTTTGATTTTTAAGAAAAACGTTTTTTTGGTATAATTTTAAAAATAATCGACCGAAAAATTTTAAAACTACATTTCTAATTAGATTTCATGAAAATAAAATTATTTAAACAAAATTTACATTTTTTTATAAAGAAATAAAAAAGTTTCTGCAGTTTTTGTGTGATTTTTAAGAAAAACGTTTTTTTGGTATAATTTTAAAAATAATCGACCGAAAAATTTTAAAACTACATTTCTAATTAGATTTCATGAAAATAAAATTATTTAAACAAAATTTACATTTTTTTATAAAGAAATAAAAAAGTTACAGCAGTTTTTGTTTGATTTTTAAGAAAAACGCATTATTTCTAAAAAATAACGTTTTTTTGATATAATTTTAAAAGTAATCGTCCGAAAAATTTTAAAACTACATTTCTAATTAGATTTCATGAAAATAAAATTATTTAAACAAAATTTACATTTTTATATAAAGAAATAAAAAAGTTTCTGCAGTTTTTGTGTGATTTTTAAGAAAAACGTTTTTTTGGTATAATTTTAAAAATAATCGACCGAAAAATTTTAAAACTACATTTCTAATTAGATTTCATGAAAATAAAATTATTTAAACAAAATTTACATTTTTTTATAAAGAAATAAAAAAGTTACAGCAGTTTTTGTTTGATTTTTAAGAAAAACGCATTATTTCTAAAAAATAACGTTTTTTTGATATAATTTTAAAAGTAATCGTCCGAAAAATTTTAAAACTACATTTCTAATTAGATTTCATGAAAATAATATTATTTAAACAAAATTTACATTTTTTTATAAAGAAATAAAAAAGTTACAGCAGTTTTAGTTTGATTTTTAAGAAAAACGTTTTTTTGGTATAATTTTAAAAATAATCGACCGAAAAATTTTAAAACTACATTTCTAATTAGATTTCATGAAAATAAAATTATTTAAACAAAATTTACATTTTTTTATAAAGAAATAAAAAAGTTACAGCAGTTTTTGTTTGATTTTTAAGAAAAACGTTTTTTTGGTATAATTTTAAAAATAATCGACCGAAAAATTTTAAAACTACATTTCTAATTAGATTTCATGAAAATAAAATTATTTAAACAAAATTTACATTTTTTTATAAAGAAATAAAAAAGTTACAGCAGTTTTTGTTTGATTTTTAAGAAAAACGCATTATTTCTAAAAAATAACGTTTTTTTGATATAATTTTAAAAGTAATCGTCCGAAAAATTTTAAAACTACATTTCTAATTAGATTTCATGAAAATAATATTATTTAAACAAAATTTACATTTTTTTATAAAGAAATAAAAAAGTTACAGCAGTTTTAGTTTGATTTTTAAGAAAAACGTTTTTTTGGTATAATTTTAAAAATAATCGACCGAAAAATTTTAAAACTACATTTCTAATTAGATTTCATGAAAATAAAATTATTTAAACAAAATTTACATTTTTTTATAAAGAAATAAAAAAGTTACAGCAGTTTTAGTTTGATTTTTAAGAAAAACGTTTTTTTGGTATAATTTTAAAAATAATCGACCGAAAAATTTTAAAACTACATTTCTAATTAGATTTCATGAAAATAAAATTATTTAAACAAAATTTACATTTTTTTATAAAGAAATAAAAAAGTTACAGCAGTTTTTGTTTGATTTTTAAGAAAAACGCATTATTTCTAAAAAATAACGTTTTTTTGATATAATTTTAAAAGTAATCGTCCGAAAAATTTTAAAACTACATTTCTAATTAGATTTCATGAAAATAAAATTATTTAAACAAAATTTACATTTTTTTATAAAGAAATAAAAAAGTTTCTGCAGTTTTTGTGTGATTTTTAAGAAAAACGTTTTTTTGGTATAATTTTAAAAATAATCGACCGAAAAATTTTAAAACTACATTTCTAATTAGATTTCATGAAAATAAAATTATTTAAACAAAATTTACATTTTTTTATAAAGAAATAAAAAAGTTACAGCAGTTTTTGTTTGATTTTTAAGAAAAACGCATTATTTCTAAAAAATAACGTTTTTTTGATATAATTTTAAAAGTAATCGTCCGAAAAATTTTAAAACTACATTTCTAATTAGATTTCATGAAAATAATATTATTTAAACAAAATTTACATTTTTTTATAAAGAAATAAAAAAGTTACAGCAGTTTTAGTTTGATTTTTAAGAAAAACGTTTTTTTGGTATAATTTTAAAAATAATCGACCGAAAAATTTTAAAACTACATTTCTAATTAGATTTCATGAAAATAAAATTATTTAAACAAAATTTACATTTTTTTATAAAGAAATAAAAAAGTTACAGCAGTTTTTGTTTGATTTTTAAGAAAAACGCATTATTTCTAAAAAATAACGTTTTTTTGATATAATTTTAAAAGTAATCGTAAGAAAAATTTTAAAACTACATTTCTAATTAGATTTCATGAAAATAAAATTATTTAAACAAAATTTACATTTTTTTATAAAGAAATAAAAAAGTTTCTGCAGTTTTTGTGTGATTTTTAAGAAAAACGTTTTTTTTGGTATAATTTTAAAAATAATTGACCGAAAAATTTTAAAACTACATTTCTAATTAGATTTCATGAAAATAAAATTATTTAAACAAAATTTACATTTTTTTATAAAGAAATAAAAAAGTTACAGCAGTTTTTGTTTGATTTTTAAGAAAAACGCATTATTTCTAAAAAATAACGTTTTTTTGATATAATTTTAAAAGTAATTGTCCGAAAAATTTTAAAACTACATTTCTAATTAGATTTCATGAAAATAATATGATTTAAACAAAATTTACATTTTTTTATAAAGAAATAAAAAAGTTACAGCAGTTTTAGTTTGATTTTTAAGAAAAACGTTTTTTTGGTATAATTTTAAAAATAATCGACCGAAAAATTTTAAAACTACATTTCTAATTAGATTTCATAAAAATAAAATTATTTAAACAAAATTTACATTTTTTTATAAAGAAATAAAAAAGTTACAGCAGTTTTTGTTTGATTTTTAAGAAAAACGCATTATTTCTAAAAAATAACGTTTTTTTGATATAATTTTAAAAGTAATCGTCCGAAAAATTTTAAAACTACATTTCTAATTAGATTTCATGAAAATAATATTATTTAAACAAAATTTACATTTTTTTATAAAGAAATAAAAAAGTTACAGCAGTTTTAGTTTGATTTTTAAGAAAAACGTTTTTTTGGTATAATTTTAAAAATAATCGACCGAAAAATTTTAAAACTACATTTCTAATTAGATTTCATGAAAATAAAATTATTTAAACAAAATTTACATTTTTTTATAAAGAAATAAAAAAGTTACAGCAGTTTTTGTTTGATTTTTAAGAAAAACGCATTATTTCTAAAAAATAACGTTTTTTTGATATAATTTTAAAAGTAATCGTCCGAAAAATTTTAAAACTACATTTCTAATTAGATTTCATGAAAATAAAATTATTTAAACAAAATTTACATTTTTTTATAAAGAAATAAAAAAGTTTCTGCAGTTTTTGTGTGATTTTTAAGAAAAACGTTTTTTTGGTATAATTTTAAAAATAATCGACCGAAAAATTTTAAAACTACATTTCTAATTAGATTTCATGAAAATAAAATTATTTAAACAAAATTTACATTTTTTTATAAAGAAATAAAAAAGTTACAGCAGTTTTTGTTTGATTTTTAAGAAAAACGCATTATTTCTAAAAAATAACGTTTTTTTGATATAATTTTAAAAGTAATCGTCCGAAAAATTTTAAAACTACATTTCTAATTAGATTTCATGAAAATAATATTATTTAAACAAAATTTACATTTTTATATAAAGAAATAAAAAAGTTTCTGCAGTTTTTGTGTGATTTTTAAGAAAAACGTTTTTTTGGTATAATTTTAAAAATAATCGACCGAAAAATTTTAAAACTACATTTCTAATTAGATTTCATGAAAATAAAATTATTTAAACAAAATTTACATTTTTTTATAAAGAAATAAAAAAGTTACAGCAGTTTTTGTTTGATTTTTAAGAAAAACGCATTATTTCTAAAAAATAACGTTTTTTTGATATAATTTTAAAAGTAATCGTCCGAAAAATTTTAAAACTACATTTCTAATTAGATTTCATGAAAATAAAATTATTTAAACAAAATTTACATTTTTTTATAAAGAAATAAAAAAGTTTCTGCAGTTTTTGTGTGATTTTTAAGAAAAACGTTTTTTTGGTATAATTTTAAAAATAATCGACCGAAAAATTTTAAAACTACATTTCTAATTAGATTTCATGAAAATAAAATTATTTAAACAAAATTTACATTTTTTTATAAAGAAATAAAAAAGTTACAGCAGTTTTTGTTTGATTTTTAAGAAAAACGCATTATTTCTAAAAAATAACGTTTTTTTGATATAATTTTAAAAGTAATCGTCCGAAAAATTTTAAAACTACATTTCTAATTAGATTTCATGAAAATAATATTATTTAAACAAAATTTACATTTTTTTATAAAGAAATAAAAAAGTTTCTGCAGTTTTTGTGTGATTTTTAAGAAAAACGTTTTTTTGGTATAATTTTAAAAATAATCGACCGAAAAATTTTAAAACTACATTTCTAATTAGATTTCATGAAAATAAAATTATTTAAACAAAATTTACATTTTTTTATAAAGAAATAAAAAAGTTACAGCAGTTTTTGTTTGATTTTTAAGAAAAACGCATTATTTCTAAAAAATAACGTTTTTTTGATATAATTTTAAAAGTAATCGTCCGAAAAATTTTAAAACTACATTTCTAATTAGATTTCATGAAAATAAAATTATTTAAACAAAATTTACATTTTTATATAAAGAAATAAAAAAGTTTCTGCAGTTTTTGTGTGATTTTTAAGAAAAACGTTTTTTTGGTATAATTTTAAAAATAATCGACCGAAAAATTTTAAAACTACATTTCTAATTAGATTTCATGAAAATAAAATTATTTAAACAAAATTTACATTTTTTTATAAAGAAATAAAAAAGTTACAGCAGTTTTTGTTTGATTTTTAAGAAAAACGCATTATTTCTAAAAAATAACGTTTTTTTGATATAATTTTAAAAGTAATCGTCCGAAAAATTTTAAAACTACATTTCTAATTATATTTCATGAAAATAATATTATTTAAACAAAATTTACATTTTTTTATAAAGAAATAAAAAAGTTACAGCAGTTTTAGTTTGATTTTTAAGAAAACGTTTTTTTGGTATAATTTTAAAAATAATCGACCGAAAAATTTTAAAACTACATTTCTAATTAGATTTCATGAAAATAAAATTATTTAAACAAAATTTACATTTTTTTATAAAGAAATAAAAAAGTTACAGCAGTTTTTGTTTGATTTTTAAGAAAAACGTTTTTTTGGTATAATTTTAAAAATAATCGACCGAAAAATTTTAAAACTACATTTCTAATTAGATTTCATGAAAATAAAATTATTTAAACAAAATTTACATTTTTTTATAAAGAAATAAAAAAGTTACAGCAGTTTTTGTTTGATTTTTAAGAAAAACGCATTATTTCTAAAAAATAACGTTTTTTTGATATAATTTTAAAAGTAATCGTCCGAAAAATTTTAAAACTACATTTCTAATTAGATTTCATGAAAATAATATTATTTAAACAAAATTTACATTTTTTTATAAAGAAATAAAAAAGTTACAGCAGTTTTAGTTTGATTTTTAAGAAAAACGTTTTTTTTGGTATAATTTTAAAAATAATCGACCGAAAAATTTTAAAACTACATTTCTAATTAGATTTCATGAAAATAAAATTATTTAAACAAAATTTACATTTTTTTATAAAGAAATAAAAAAGTTACAGCAGTTTTAGTTTGATTTTTAAGAAAAACGTTTTTTTGGTATAATTTTAAAAATAATCGACCGAAAAATTTTAAAACTACATTTCTAATTAGATTTCATGAAAATAAAATTATTTAAACAAAATTTACATTTTTTTATAAAGAAATAAAAAAGTTACAGCAGTTTTTGTTTGATTTTTAAGAAAAACGCATTATTTCTAAAAAATAACGTTTTTTTGATATAATTTTAAAAGTAATCGTCCGAAAAATTTTAAAACTACATTTCTAATTAGATTTCATGAAAATAAAATTATTTAAACAAAATTTACATTTTTTTATAAAGAAATAAAAAAGTTTCTGCAGTTTTTGTGTGATTTTTAAGAAAAACGTTTTTTTGGTATAATTTTAAAAATAATCGACCGAAAAATTTTAAAACTACATTTCTAATTAGATTTCATGAAAATAAAATTATTTAAACAAAATTTACATTTTTTTATAAAGAAATAAAAAAGTTACAGCAGTTTTTGTTTGATTTTTAAGAAAAACGCATTATTTCTAAAAAATAACGTTTTTTTGATATAATTTTAAAAGTAATCGTCCGAAAAATTTTAAAACTACATTTCTAATTAGATTTCATGAAAATAATATTATTTAAACAAAATTTACATTTTTTTATAAAGAAATAAAAAAGTTACAGCAGTTTTAGTTTGATTTTTAAGAAAAACGTTTTTTTGGTATAATTTTAAAAATAATCGACCGAAAAATTTTAAAACTACATTTCTAATTAGATTTCATGAAAATAAAATTATTTAAACAAAATTTACATTTTTTTATAAAGAAATAAAAAAGTTACAGCAGTTTTTGTTTGATTTTTAAGAAAAACGCATTATTTCTAAAAAATAACGTTTTTTTGATATAATTTTAAAAGTAATCGTAAGAAAAATTTTAAAACTACTTTTCTAATTAGATTTCATGAAAATAAAATTATTTAAACAAAATTTACATTTTTTTATAAAGAAATAAAAAAGTTTCTGCAGTTTTTGTGTGATTTTTAAGAAAAACGTTTTTTTGGTATAATTTTAAAAATAATCGACCGAAAAATTTTAAAACTACATTTCTAATTAGATTTCATGAAAATAAAATTATTTAAACAAAATTTACATTTTTTTATAAAGAAATAAAAAAGTTACAGCTGTTTTTGTTTGATTTTTAAGAAAAACGCATTATTTCTAAAAAATAACGTTTTTTTGATATAATTTTAAAAGTAATCGTCCGAAAAATTTTAAAACTACATTTCTAATTAGATTTCATGAAAATAATATTATTTAAACAAAATTTACATTTTTTTATAAAGAAATAAAAAAGTTACAGCAGTTTTAGTTTGATTTTTAAGAAAAACATTTTTTTGGTATAATTTTAAAAATAATCGACCGAAAAATTTTAAAACTACATTTCTAATTAGATTTCATGAAAATAAAATTATTTAAACAAAATTTACATTTTTTTATAAAGAAATAAAAAAGTTACAGCAGTTTTTGTTTGATTTTTAAGAAAAACGCATTATTTCTAAAAAATAACGTTTTTTTGATATAATTTTAAAAGTAATCGTCCGAAAAATTTTAAAACTACATTTCTAATTAGATTTCATGAAAATAATATTATTTAAACAAAATTTACATTTTTTTATAAAGAAATAAAAAAGTTACAGCAGTTTTAGTTTGATTTTTAAGAAAAACGTTTTTTTGGTATAATTTTAAAAATAATCGACCGAAAAATTTTAAAACTACATTTCTAATTAGATTTCATGAAAATAAAATTATTTAAACAAAATTTACATTTTTTTATAAAGAAATAAAAAAGTTACAGCAGTTTTTGTTTGATTTTTAAGAAAAACGCATTATTTCTAAAAAATAACGTTTTTTTGATATAATTTTAAAAGTAATCGTCCGAAAAATTTTAAAACTACATTTCTAATTAGATTTCATGAAAATAATATTATTTAAACAAAATTTACATTTTTTTATAAAGAAATAAAAAAGTTACAGCAGTTTTAGTTTGATTTTTAAGAAAAACGTTTTTTTGGTATAATTTTAAAAATAATCGACCGAAAAATTTTAAAACTACATTTCTAATAAGATTTCATGAAAATAAAATTATTTAAACAAAATTTACATTTTTTTATAAAGAAATAAAAAAGTTACAGCAGTTTTTGTTTGATTTTTAAGAAAAACGCATTATTTCTAAAAAATAACGTTTTTTTGATATAATTTTAAAAGTAATCGTCCGAAAAATTTTAAAACTACATTTCTAATTAGATTTCATGAAAATAATATTATTTAAACAAAATTTACATTTTTTTATAAAGAAATAAAAAAGTTACAGCAGTTTTAGTTTGATTTTTAAGAAAAACGTTTTTTTGGTATAATTTTAAAAATAATCGACCGAAAAATTTTAAAACTACATTTCTAATTAGATTTCATGAAAATAAAATTATTTAAACAAAATTTACATTTTTTTATAAAGAAATAAAAAAGTTACAGCAGTTTTTGTTTGATTTTTAAGAAAAACGCATTATTTCTAAAAAATAACGTTTTTTTGATATAATTTTAAAAGTAATCGTCCGAAAAATTTTAAAACTACATTTCTAATTAGATTTCATGAAAATAATATTATTTAAACAAAATTTACATTTTTTTATAAAGAAATAAAAAAGTTACAGCAGTTTTAGTTTGATTTTTAAGAAAAACGTTTTTTTGGTATAATTTTAAAAATAATCGACCGAAAAATTTTAAAACTACATTTCTAATTAGATTTCATGAAAATAAAATTATTTAAACAAAATTTACATTTTTTTATAAAGAAATAAAAAAGTTACAGCAGTTTTTGTTTGATTTTTAAGAAAAACGCATTATTTCTAAAAAATAACGTTTTTTTGATATAATTTTAAAAGTAATCGTCCGAAAAATTTTAAAACTACATTTCTAATTAGATTTCATGAAAATAATATTATTTAAACAAAATTTACATTTTTTTATAAAGAAATAAAAAAGTTACAGCAGTTTTAGTTTGATTTTTAAGAAAAACGTTTTTTTGGTATAATTTTAAAAATAATCGACCGAAAAATTTTAAAACTACATTTCTAATTAGATTTCATGAAAATAAAATTATTTAAACAAAATTTACATTTTTTTATAAAGAAATAAAAAAGTTACAGCAGTTTTTGTTTGATTTTTAAGAAAAACGCATTATTTCTAAAAAATAACGTTTTTTTGATATAATTTTAAAAGTAATCGTCCGAAAAATTTTAAAACTACATTTCTAATTAGATTTCATGAAAATAATATTATTTAAACAAAATTTACATTTTTTTATAAAGAAATAAAAAAGTTACAGCAGTTTTAGTTTGATTTTTAAGAAAAACGTTTTTTTGGTATAATTTTAAAAATAATCGACCGAAAAATTTTAAAACTACATTTCTAATTAGATTTCATGAAAATAAAATTATTTAAACAAAATTTACATTTTTTTATAAAGAAATAAAAAAGTTACAGCAGTTTATGTTTGATTTTTAAGAAAAACGCATTATTTCTAAAAAATAACGTTTTTTTGATATAATTTTAAAAGTAATCGTCCGAAAAATTTTAAAACTACATTTCTAATTAGATTTCATGAAAATAATATTATTTAAACAAAATTTACATTTTTTTATAAAGAAATAAAAAAGTTACAGCAGTTTTAGTTTGATTTTTAAGAAAAACGTTTTTTTGGTATAATTTTAAAAATAATCGACCGAAAAATTTTAAAACTACATTTCTAATTAGATTTCATGAAAATAAAATTATTTAAACAAAATTTACATTTTTTTATAAAGAAATAAAAAAGTTACAGCAGTTTTTGTTTGATTTTTAAGAAAAACGCATTATTTCTAAAAAATAACGTTTTTTTGATATAATTTTAAAAGTAATCGTCCGAAAAATTTTAAAACTACATTTCTAATTAGATTTCATGAAAATAATATTATTTAAACAAAATTTACATTTTTTTATAAAGAAATAAAAAAGTTTCTGCAGTTTTTGTGTGATTTTTAAGAAAAACGTTTTTTTGGTATAATTTTAAAAATAATCGACCGAAAAATTTTAAAACTACATTTCTAATTAGATTTCATGAAAATAAAATTATTTAAACAAAATTTACATTTTTTTATAAAGAAATAAAAAAGTTACAGCAGTTTTTGTTTGATTTTTAAGAAAAACGCATTATTTCTAAAAAATAACGTTTTTTTGATATAATTTTAAAAGTAATCGTCCGAAAAATTTTAAAACTACATTTCTAATTAGATTTCATGAAAATAATATTATTTAAACAAAATTTACATTTTTTTATAAAGAAATAAAAAAGTTACAGCAGTTTTTGTTTGATTTTTAAGAAAAACGCATTATTTCTAAAAAATTACGTTTTTTTGATATAATTTTAAAAGTAATCGTCCGAAAAATTTTAAAACTACATTTCTAATTAGATTTCATGAAAATAATATTATTTAAATAAAATTTACATTTTTTTATAAAGAAATAAAAAAGTTTCTGCAGTTTTTGTGTGATTTTTAAGAAAAACGTTTTTTTGGTATAATTTTAAAAATAATCGACCGAAAAATTTTAAAACTACATTTCTAATTAGATTTCATGAAAATAAAATTATTTAAACAAAATTTACATTTTTTTATAAAGAAATAAAAAAGTTACAGCAGTTTTTGTTTGATTTTTAAGAAAAACGCATTATTTCTAAAAAATAACGTTTTTTTGATATAATTTTAAAAGTAATCGTCCGAAAAATTTTAAAACTACATTTCTAATTAGATTTCATGAAAATAATATTATTTAAACAAAATTTACATTTTTTTATAAAAAAATAAAAAAGTTTCTGCAGTTTTTGTGTGATTTTTAAGAAAAACGTTTTTTTGGTATAATTTTAAAAATAATCGACCGAAAAATTTTAAAACTACATTTCTAATTAGATTTCATGAAAATAAAATTATTTAAACAAAATTTACATTTTTTTATAAAGAAATAAAAAAGTTACAGCAGTTTTTGTTTGATTTTTAAGAAAAACGCATTATTTCTAAAAAATAACGTTTTTTTGATATAATTTTAAAAGTAATCGTCCGAAAAATTTTAAAACTACATTTCTAATTAGATTTCATGAAAATAAAATTATTTAAACAAAATTTACATTTTTTTATAAAGAAATAAAAAAGTTTCTGCAGTTTTTGTGTGATTTATAAGAAAAACGTTTTTTTGGTATAATTTTAAAAATAATCGACCGAAAAATTTTAAAACTACATTTCTAATTAGATTTCATGAAAATAAAATTATTTAAACAAAATTTACATTTTTTTATAAAGAAATAAAAAAGTTGCAGCAGTTTTTGTTTGATTTTTAAGAAAAACGCATTATTTTTGGTATAATTTTAAAAATAATCGACCGAAAATTTTTAAAACTACATTTCTAATTAGATTTCATGAAAATAAAATTATTTAAACAAAATTTACATTTTTTTATAAAGAAATAAAAAAGTTACAGCAGTTTTTGTTTGATTTTTAAGAAAAACGCATTATTTCTAAAAAATAACTTTTTTTTGATATAATTTTAAAAGTAATCGTCCGAAAAATTTTAAAAACTACATTTCTAATTAGATTTCATGAAAATAATATTATTTAAACAAAATTTACATTTTTTTATAAAGAAATAAAAAAGTTTCTGCAGTTTTTGTGTGATTTTTAAGAAAAACGTTTTTTTGGTATAATTTTAAAAATAATCGACCGAAATATTTTAAAACTACATTTCTAATTAGATTTCATGAAAATAAAATTATTTAAACAAAAATTTACATTTTTTTATAAAGAAATAAAAAAGTTACAGCAGTTTTTGTTTGATTTTTAAGAAAAACGCATTATTTCTAAAAAATAAGGTTTTTTTGATATAATTTTAAAAGTAATCGTCCGAAAAATTTTAAAACTACATTTCTAATTAGATTTCATGAAAATAATATTATTTAAACAAAATTTACATTTTTTTATAAAGAAATAAAAAAGTTTCTGCAGTTTTTGTGTGATTTTTAAGAAAAACGTTTTTTTGGTATAATTTTAAAAATAATCGACCGAAAAATTTTAAAACTACATTTCTAATTAGATTTCATGAAAATAAAATTATTTAAACAAAATTTACATTTTTTTATAAAGAAATAAAAAAGTTACAGCAGTTTTTGTTTGATTTTTAAGAAAAACGCATTATTTCTAAAAAATAACTTTTTTTTGATATAATTTTAAAAGTAATCGTCCGAAAAATTTTAAAACTACATTTCTAATTAGATTTCATGAAAATAATATTATTTAAACAAAATTTACATTTTTTTATAAAGAAATAAAAAAGTTACAGCAGTTTTAGTTTGACTTTTAAGAAAAACGTTTTTTTGGTATAATTTTAAAAATAATCGACCGAAAAATTTTAAAACTACATTTCTAATTAGATTTCATGAAAATAAAATTATTTAAACAAAATTTACATTTTTTTATAAAGAAATAAAAAAGTTACAGCAGTTTTTGTTTGATTTTTAAGAAAAACGCATTATTTCTAAAAAATAACGTTTTTTTGATATAATTTTAAAAGTAATCGTCCGAAAAATTTTAAAACTACATTTCTAATTAGATTTCATGAAAATAATATTATTTATACAAAATTTACATTTTTTTATAAAGAAATAAAAAAGTTACAGCAGTTTTTGTTTGATTTTTAAGAAAAACGCATTATTTCTAAAAAATAACGTTTTTTTGATATAATTTTAAAAGTAATCGTCCGAAAAATTTTAAAACTACATTTCTAATTAGATTTCATGAAAATAATATTATTTAAACAAAATTTACATTTTTTTATAAAGAAATAAAAAAGTTTCTGCAGTTTTTGTGTGATTTTTAAGAAAAACGTTTTTTTGGTATAATTTTAAAAATAATCGACCGAAAAATTTTAAAACTACATTTCTAATTAGATTTCATGAAAATAAAATTATTTAAACAAAATTTACATTTTTTTATAAAGAAATAAAAAAGTTACAGCAGTTTTTGTTTGATTTTTAAGAAAAACGCATTATTTCTAAAAAATAACGTTTTTTTGATATAATTTTAAAAGTAATCGTCCGAAAAATTTTAAAACTACATTTCTAATTAGATTTCATAAAAATAAAATTATTTAAACAAAATTTACATTTTTTTATAAAGAAATAAAAAAGTTTCTGCAGTTTTTGTGTGATTTTTATGAAAAACGTTTTTTTGGTATAATTTTAAAAATAATCGACCGAAAAATTTTAAAACTACATTTCTAATTAGATTTCATGAAAATAAAATTATTTAAACAAAATTTACATTTTTTTATAAAGAAATAAAAAAGTTACAGCAGTTTTTGTTTGATTTTTAAGAAAAACGCATTATTTCTAAAAAATAACGGTTTTTTGATATAACTTTAAAAGTAATCGTCCGAAAAATTTTAAAACTACATTTCTAATTAGATTTCATGAAAATAATATTATTTAAACAAAATTTACATTTTTTTATAAAGAAATAAAAAAGTTTCTGCAGTTTTTGTGTGATTTTTAAGAAAAACGTTTTTTTGGTATAATTTTAAAAATAATCGACCGAAAAATTTTAAAACTACATTTCTAATTAGATTTCATGAAAATAAAATTATTTAAACAAAATTTACATTTTTTTATAAAGAAATAAAAAAGTTACAGCAGTTTTTGTTTGATTTTTAAGAAAAACGCATTATTTCTAAAAAATAAAGTTTTTTTGATATAATTTTAAAAGTAATCGTCCGAAAAATTTTAAAACTACATTTCTAATTAGATTTCATGAAAATAAAATTATTTAAACAAAATTTACATTTTTTTATAAAGAAATAAAAAAGTTTCTGCAGTTTTTGTGTGATTTTTAAGAAAAAGGTTTTTTTGGTATAATTTTAAAAATAATCGACCGAAAAATTTTAAAACTACATTTCTAATTAGATTTCATGAAAATAAAATTATTTAAACAAAATTTACATTTTTTTATAAAGAAATAAAAAAGTTTCTGCAGTTTTTGTGTGATTTTTAAGAAAAACGTTTTTTTGGTATCATTTTAAAAATAATCGACCGAAAAATTTTAAAACTACATTTCTAATTAGATTTCATGAAAATAAAATTATTTAAACAAAATTTACATTTTTTTATAAAGAAATAAAAAAGTTACAGCAGTTTTTGTTTGATTTTTAAGAAAAACGCATTATTTCTAAAAAATAACGTTTTTTTGATATAATTTTAAAAGTAATCGTCCGAAAAATTTTAAAACTACATTTCTAATTAGATTTCATGAAAATAATATTATTTAAACAAAATTTACATTTTTTTATAAAGAAATAAAAAAGTTTCTGCAGTTTTTGTTTGATTTTTAAGAAAAACGCATTATTTCTAAAAAATAACGTTTTTTTGATATAATTTTAATAGTAATCGTCCGAAAAATTTTAAAACTACATTTCTAATTAGATTTCATGAAAATAATATTATTTAAACAAAATTTACATTTTTTTATAAAGAAATAAAAAAGTTTCTGCAGTTTTTGTGTGATTTTTAAGAAAAACGTTTTTTTGGTATAATTTTAAAAATAATCGACCGAAAAATTTTAAAACTACATTTCTAATTAGATTTCATGAAAATAAAATTATTTAAACAAAATTTACATTTTTTTATAAAGAAATAAAAAAGTTACAGCAGTTTTTGTTTGATTTTTAAGAAAAACGCATTATTTCTAAAAAATAACGTTTTTTTGATATAATTTTAAAAGTAATCGTCCGAAAAATTTTAAAACTACATTTCTAATTAGATTTCATGAAAATAAAATTATTTAAACAAAATTTACATTTTTTTATAAAGAAATAAAAAAGTTTCTGCAGTTTTTGTGTGATTTTTATGAAAAACGTTTTTTTGGTATAATTTTAAAAATAATCGACCGAAAAATTTTAAAACTACATTTCTAATTAGATTTCATGAAAATAAAATTATTTAAACAAAATTTACATTTTTTTATAAAGAAATAAAAAAGTTACAGCAGTTTTTGTTTGATTTTTAAGAAAAACGCATTATTTCTAAAAAATAACGGTTTTTTGATATAACTTTAAAAGTAATCGTCCGAAAAATTTTAAAACTACATTTCTAATTAGATTTCATGAAAATAATATTATTTAAACAAAATTTACATTTTTTTATAAAGAAATAAAAAAGTTTCTGCAGTTTTTGTGTGATTTTTAAGAAAAACGTTTTTTTGGTATAATTTTAAAAATAATCGACCGAAAAATTTTAAAACTACATTTCTAATTAGATTTCATGAAAATAAAATTATTTAAACAAAATTTACATTTTTTTATAAAGAAATAAAAAAGTTACAGCAGTTTTTGTTTGATTTTTAAGAAAAACGCATTATTTCTAAAAAATAAAGTTTTTTTGATATAATTTTAAAAGTAATCGTCCGAAAAATTTTAAAACTACATTTCTAATTAGATTTCATGAAAATAAAATTATTTAAACAAAATTTACATTTTTTTATAAAGAAATAAAAAAGTTTCTGCAGTTTTTGTGTGATTTTTAAGAAAAACGTTTTTTTGGTATAATTTTAAAAATAATCGACCGAAAAATTTTAAAACTACATTTCTAATTAGATTTCATGAAAATAAAATTATTTAAACAAAATTTACATTTTTTTATAAAGAAATAAAAAAGTTTCTGCAGTTTTTGTGTGATTTTTAAGAAAAACGTTTTTTTGGTATCATTTTAAAAATAATCGACCGAAAAATTTTAAAACTACATTTCTAATTAGATTTCATGAAAATAAAATTATTTAAACAAAATTTACATTTTTTTATAAAGAAATAAAAAAGTTACAGCAGTTTTTGTTTGATTTTTAAGAAAAACGCATTATTTCTAAAAAATAACGTTTTTTTGATATAATTTTAAAAGTAATCGTCCGAAAAATTTTAAAACTACATTTCTAATTAGATTTCATGAAAATAATATTATTTAAACAAAATTTACATTTTTTTATAAAGAAATAAAAAAGTTACAGCAGTTTTAGTTTGACTTTTAAGAAAAACGTTTTTTTGGTATAATTTTAAAAATAATCGACCGAAAAATTTTAAAACTACATTTCTAATTAGATTTCATGAAAATAAAATTATTTAAACAAAATTTACATTTTTTTATAAAGAAATAAAAAAGTTACAGCAGTTTTTGTTTGATTTTTAAGAAAAACGCATTATTTCTAAAAAATAACGTTTTTTTGATATAATTTTAAAAGTAATCGTCCGAAAAATTTTAAAACTACATTTCTAATTAGATTTCATGAAAATAATATTATTTATACAAAATTTACATTTTTTTATAAAGAAATAAAAAAGTTACAGCAGTTTTTGTTTGATTTTTAAGAAAAACGCATTATTTCTAAAAAATAACGTTTTTTTGATATAATTTTAAAAGTAATCGTCCGAAAAATTTTAAAACTACATTTCTAATTAGATTTCATGAAAATAATATTATTTAAACAAAATTTACATTTTTTTATAAAGAAATAAAAAAGTTTCTGCAGTTTTTGTGTGATTTTTAAGAAAAACGTTTTTTTGGTATAATTTTAAAAATAATCGACCGAAAAATTTTAAAACTACATTTCTAATTAGATTTCATGAAAATAAAATTATTTAAACAAAATTTACATTTTTTTATAAAGAAATAAAAAAGTTACAGCAGTTTTTGTTTGATTTTTAAGAAAAACGCATTATTTCTAAAAAATAACGTTTTTTTGATATAATTTTAAAAGTAATCGTCCGAAAAATTTTAAAACTACATTTCTAATTAGATTTCATAAAAATAAAATTATTTAAACAAAATTTACATTTTTTTATAAAGAAATAAAAAAGTTTCTGCAGTTTTTGTGTGATTTTTATGAAAAACGTTTTTTTGGTATAATTTTAAAAATAATCGACCGAAAAATTTTAAAACTACATTTCTAATTAGATTTCATGAAAATAAAATTATTTAAACAAAATTTACATTTTTTTATAAAGAAATAAAAAAGTTACAGCAGTTTTTGTTTGATTTTTAAGAAAAACGCATTATTTCTAAAAAATAACGGTTTTTTGATATAACTTTAAAAGTAATCGTCCGAAAAATTTTAAAACTACATTTCTAATTAGATTTCATGAAAATAATATTATTTAAACAAAATTTACATTTTTTTATAAAGAAATAAAAAAGTTTCTGCAGTTTTTGTGTGATTTTTAAGAAAAACGTTTTTTTGGTATAATTTTAAAAATAATCGACCGAAAAATTTTAAAACTACATTTCTAATTAGATTTCATGAAAATAAAATTATTTAAACAAAATTTACATTTTTTTATAAAGAAATAAAAAAGTTACAGCAGTTTTTGTTTGATTTTTAAGAAAAACGCATTATTTCTAAAAAATAAAGTTTTTTTGATATAATTTTAAAAGTAATCGTCCGAAAAATTTTAAAACTACATTTCTAATTAGATTTCATGAAAATAAAATTATTTAAACAAAATTTACATTTTTTTATAAAGAAATAAAAAAGTTTCTGCAGTTTTTGTGTGATTTTTAAGAAAAACGTTTTTTTGGTATAATTTTAAAAATAATCGACCGAAAAATTTTAAAACTACATTTCTAATTAGATTTCATGAAAATAAAATTATTTAAACAAAATTTACATTTTTTTATAAAGAAATAAAAAAGTTTCTGCAGTTTTTGTGTGATTTTTAAGAAAAACGTTTTTTTGGTATCATTTTAAAAATAATCGACCGAAAAATTTTAAAACTACATTTCTTATTAGATTTCATGAAAATAAAATTATTTAAACAAAATTTACATTTTTTTATAAAGAAATAAAAAAGTTACAGCAGTTTTTGTTTGATTTTTAAGAAAAACGCATTATTTCTAAAAAATAACTTTTTTTTGATATAATTTTAAAAGTAATCGTCCGAAAAATTTTAAAACTACATTTCTAATTAGATTTCATGAAAATAATATTATTTAAACAAAATTTACATTTTTTTATAAAGAAATAAAAAAGTTTCTGCAGTTTTTGTGTGATTTTTAAGAAAAACGTTTTTTGGGTATAATTTTAAAAATAATCGACCGAAATATTTTAAAACTACATTTCTAATTAGATTTCATGAAAATAAAATTATTTAAACAAAATTTACATTTTTTTATAAAGAAATAAAAAAGTTACAGCAGTTTTTGTTTGATTTTTAAGAAAAACGCATTATTTCTAAAAAATAAGGTTTTTTTGATATAATTTTAAAAGTAATCGTCCGAAAAATTTTAAAACTACATTTCTAATTAGATTTCATGAAAATAAAATTATTTAAACAAAATTTACATTTTTTTATAAAGAAATAAAAAAGTTTCTGCAGTTTTTGTGTGATTTTTAAGAAAAACGTTTTTTTGGTATAATTTTAAAAATAATCGACCGAAAAATTTTAAAACTACATTTCTAATTAGATTTCATGAAAATAAAATTATTTAAACAAAATTTACATTTTTTTATAAAGAAATAAAAAAGTTACAGCAGTTTTTGTTTGATTTTTAAGAAAAACGCATTATTTCTAAAAAATAACTTTTTTTTGATATAATTTTAAAAGTAATCGTCCGAAAAATTTTAAAACTACATTTCTAATTAGATTTCATGAAAATAATATTATTTAAACAAAATTTACATTTTTTTATAAAGAAATAAAAAAGTTACAGCAGTTTTAGTTTGATTTTTAAGAAAAACGTTTTTTTGGTATAATTTTAAAAATAATCGACCGAAAAATTTTAAAACTACATTTCTAATTAGATTTCATGAAAATAAAATTATTTAAACAAAATTTACATTTTTTTATAAAGAAATAAAAAAGTTACAGCAGTTTTTGTTTGATTTTTAAGAAAAACGCATTATTTCTAAAAAATAAAGTTTTTTTGATATAATTTTAAAAGTAATCGTCCGAAAAATTTTAAAACTACATTTCTAATTAGATTTCATGAAAATAATATTATTTATACAAAATTTACATTTTTTTATAAAGAAATAAAAAAGTTACAGCAGTTTTTGTTTGATTTTTAAGAAAAACGCATTATTTCTAAAAAATAACGTTTTTTTGATGTAATTTTAAAAGTAATCGTCCGAAAAATTTTAAAACTACATTTCTAATTAGATTTCATGAAAATAATATTATTTAAACAAAATTTACATTTTTTTATAAAGAAATAAAAAAGTTTCTGCAGTTTTTGTGTGATTTTTAAGAAAAACGTTTTTTTGGTATAATTTTAAAAATAATCGACCGAAAAATTTTAAAACTACATTTCTAATTAGATTTCATGAAAATAAAATTATTTAAACAAAATTTACATTTTTTTATAAAGAAATAAAAAAGTTACAGCAGTTTTTGTTTGATTTTTAAGAAAAACGCATTATTTCTAAAAAATAAGGTTTTTTTGATATAATTTTAAAAGTAATCGTCCGAAAAATTTTAAAACTACATTTCTAATTAGATTTCATGAAAATAAAATTATTTAAACAAAATTTACATTTTTTTATAAAGAAATAAAAAAGTTACAGCAGTTTTTGTTTGATTTTTAAGAAAAACGCATTATTTCTAAAAAATAACTTTTTTTTGATATAATTTTAAAAGTAATCGTCCGAAAAATTTTAAAACTACATTTCTAATTAGATTTCATGAAAATAATATTATTTAAACAAAATTTACATTTTTTTATAAAGAATAAAAAAGTTACAGCAGTTTTAGTTTGATTTTTAAGAAAAACGTTTTTTTGGTATAATTTTAAAAATAATCGACCGAAAAATTTTAAAACTACATTTCTAATTAGATTTCATGAAAATAAAATTATTTAAACAAAATTTACATTTTTTTATAAAGAAATAAAAAAGTTACAGCAGTTTTTGTTTGATTTTTAAGAAAAACGCATTATTTCTAAAAAATAAGGTTTTTTTGATATAATTTTAAAAGTAATCGTCCGAAAAATTTTAAAACTACATTTCTAATTAGATTTCATGAAAATAAAATTATTTAAACAAAATTTACATTTTTTTATAAAGAAATAAAAAAGTTACAGCAGTTTTTGTTTGATTTTTAAGAAAAACGCATTATTTCTAAAAAATAAGGTTTTTTTGATATAATTTTAAAAGTAATCGTCCGAAAAATTTTAAAACTACATTTCTAATTAGATTTCATGAAAATAAAATTATTTAAACAAAATTTACATTTTTTTATAAAGAAATAAAAAAGTTTCTGCAGTTTTTGTGTGATTTTTAAGAAAAACGTTTTTTTGGTATAATTTTAAAAATAATCGACCGAAAAATTTTAAAACTACATTTCTAATTAGATTTCATGAAAATAAAATTATTTAAACAAAATTTACATTTTTTTATAAAGAAATAAAAAAGTTACAGCAGTTTTTGTTTGATTTTTAAGAAAAACGCATTATTTCTAAAAAATAACTTTTTTTTGATATAATTTTAAAAGTAATCGTCCGAAAAATTTTAAAACTACATTTCTAATTAGATTTCATGAAAATAATATTATTTAAACAAAATTTACATTTTTTTATAAAGAAATAAAAAAGTTACAGCAGTTTTAGTTTGATTTTTAAGAAAAACGTTTTTTTGGTATAATTTTAAAAATAATCGACCGAAAAATTTTAAAACTACATTTCTAATTAGATTTCATGAAAATAAAATTATTTAAACAAAATTTACATTTTTTTATAAAGAAATAAAAAAGTTACAGCAGTTTTTGTTTGATTTTTAAGAAAAACGCATTATTTCTAAAAAATAAAGTTTTTTTGATATAATTTTAAAAGTAATCGTCCGAAAAATTTTAAAACTACATTTCTAATTAGATTTCATGAAAATAATATTATTTATACAAAATTTACATTTTTTTATAAAGAAATAAAAAAGTTACAGCAGTTTTTGTTTGATTTTTAAGAAAAACGCATTATTTCTAAAAAATAACGTTTTTTTGATGTAATTTTAAAAGTAATCGTCCGAAAAATTTTAAAACTACATTTCTAATTAGATTTCATGAAAATAATATTATTTAAACAAAATTTACATTTTTTTATAAAGAAATAAAAAAGTTTCTGCAGTTTTTGTGTGATTTTTAAGAAAAACGTTTTTTTGGTATAATTTTAAAAATAATCGACCGAAAAATTTTAAAACTACATTTCTAATTAGATTTCATGAAAATAAAATTATTTAAACAAAATTTACATTTTTTTATAAAGAAATAAAAAAGTTACAGCAGTTTTTGTTTGATTTTTAAGAAAAACGCATTATTTCTAAAAAATAAGGTTTTTTTGATATAATTTTAAAAGTAATCGTCCGAAAAATTTTAAAACTACATTTCTAATTAGATTTCATGAAAATAAAATTATTTAAACAAAATTTACATTTTTTTATAAAGAAATAAAAAAGTTACAGCAGTTTTTGTTTGATTTTTAAGAAAAACGCATTATTTCTAAAAAATAACTTTTTTTTGATATAATTTTAAAAGTAATCGTCCGAAAAATTTTAAAACTACATTTCTAATTAGATTTCATGAAAATAATATTATTTAAACAAAATTTACATTTTTGTATAAAGAAATAAAAAAGTTACAGCAGTTTTAGTTTGATTTTTAAGAAAAACGTTTTTTTGGTATAATTTTAAAAATAATCGACCGAAAAATTTTAAAACTACATTTCTAATTAGATTTCATGAAAATAAAATTATTTAAACAAAATTTACATTTTTTTATAAAGAAATAAAAAAGTTACAGCAGTTTTTGTTTGATTTTTAAGAAAAACGCATTATTTCTAAAAAATAACGTTTTTTTGATATAATTTTAAAAGTAATCGTCCGAAAAATTTTAAAACTACATTTCTAATTAGATTTCATGAAAATAATATTATTTATACAAAATTTACATTTTTTTATAAAGAAATAAAAAAGTTACAGCAGTTTTTGTTTGATTTTTAAGAAAAACGCATTATTTCTAAAAAATAACGTTTTTTTGATATAATTTTAAAAGTAATCGTCCGAAAAATTTTAAAACTACATTTCTAATTAGATTTCATAAAAATAAAATTATTTAAACAAAATTTACATTTTTTTATAAAGAAATAAAAAAGTTTCTGCAGTTTTTGTGTGATTTTTAAGAAAAACGTTTTTTTGGTATAATTTTAAAAATATTCGACCGAAAAATTTTAAAACTACATTTCTAATTAGATTTCCTGAAAATAAAATTATTTAAACAAAATTTACATTTTTTTATAAAGAAATAAAAAAGTTACAGCAGTTTTTGTTTGATTTTTAAGAAAAACGCATTATTTCTAAAAAATAACGTTTTTTTGATATAATTTTAAAAGTAATCGTCCGAAAAATTTTAAAACTACATTTCTAATCAGATTTCATAAAAATAAAATTATTTAAACAAAATTTACATTTTTTTATAAAGAAATAAATAAGTTTCTGCAGTTTTTGTGTGATTTTTAAGAAAAACGTTTTTTTGGTATAATTTTAAAAATAATCGACCGAAAAATTTTAAAACTATATTTCTAATTAGATTTCATGAAAATAAAATTATTTAAACAAAATTTACATTTTTTTATAAAGAAATAAAAAAGTTACAGCAGTTTTTGTTTGATTTTTAAGAAAAACGCATTATTTCTAAAAAATAACGTTTTTTTGATATAATTTTAAAAGTAATCGTCCGAAAAATTTTAAAACTACATTTCTAATTAGATTTCATGAAAATAAAATTATTTAAACAAAATTTACATTTTTTTATAAAGAAATAAAAAAGTTTCTGCAGTTTTTGTGTGATTTTTAAGAAAAACGTTTTTTTGGTATAATTTTAAAAATAATCGACCGAAAAATTTTAAAACTACATTTCTAATTAGATTTCATGAAAATAAAATTATTTAAACAAAATTTACATTTTTTTATAAAGAAATAAAAAAGTTACAGCAGTTTTTGTTTGATTTTTAAGAAAAACGCATTATTTCTAAAAAATAACGTTTTTTTGATATAATTTTAAAAGTAATCGTCCGAAAAATTTTAAAACTACATTTCTAATTAGATTTCATGAAAATAAAATTATTTAAACAAAATTTACATTTTTTTATAAAGAAATAAAAAAGTTTCTGCAGTTTTTGTGTGATTTTTAAGAAAAACGTTTTTTTGGTATAATTTTAAAAATAATCGACCGAAAAATTTTAAAACTACATTTCTAATTAGATTTCATGAAAATAAAATTATTCAAACAAAATTTACATTTTTTTATAAAGAAATAAAAAAGTTACAGCAGTTTTTGTTTGATTTTTAAGAAAAACGCATTATTTCTAAAAAATAACGTTTTTTTGATATAATTTTAAAAGTAATCGTCCGAAAAATTTTAAAACTACATTTCTAATTAGATTTCATGAAAATAAAATTATTTAAACAAAATTTACATTTTTTTATAAAGAAATAAAAAAGTTTCTGCAGTTTTTGTGTGATTTTTAAGAAAAACGTTTTTTTGGTATAATTTTAAAAATAATCGACCGAAAAATTTTAAAACTACATTTCTAATTAGATTTCATGAAAATAAAATTATTAAAACAAAATTTACATTTTTTTATAAAGAAATAAAAAAGTTTCTGCAGTTTTTGTGTGATTTTTAAGAAAAACGTTTTTTTGGTATAATTTTAAAAATAATCGACCGAAAAATTTTAAAACTACATTTCTAATTAGATTTCATGAAAATAAAATTATTTAAACAAAATTTACATTTTTTTATAAAGAAATAAAAAAGTTACAGCAGTTTTTGTTTGATTTTTAAGAAAAACGCATTATTTCTAAAAAATAACTTTTTTTTGATATAATTTTAAAAGTAATCGTCCGAAAAATTTTAAAACTACATTTCTAATTAGATTTCATGAAAATAATATTATTTAAACAAAATTTACATTTTTTTATAAAGAAATAAAAAAGTTTCTGCAGTTTTTGTGTGATTTTTAAGAAAAACGTTTTTTTGGTATAATTTTAAAAATAATCGACCGAAATATTTTAAAACTACATTTCTAATTAGATTTCATGAAAATAAAATTATTTAAACAAAATTTACATTTTTTTATAAAGAAATAAAAAAGTTACAGCAGTTTTTGTTTGATTTTTAAGAAAAACGCATTATTTCTAAAAAATAACGTTTTTTTGATATAATTTTAAAAGTAATCGTCCGAAAAATTTTAAAACTACATTTCTAATTAGATTTCATGAAAATAAAATTATTTAAACAAAATTTACATTTTTTTATAAAGAAATAAAAAAGTTTCTGCAGTTTTTGTGTGATTTTTAAGAAAAACGTTTTTTTGGTATAATTTTAAAAATAATCGACCGAAAAATTTTAAAACTACATTTCTAATTAGATTTCATGAAAATAAAATTATTTAAACAAAATTTACATTTTTTTATAAAGAAATAAAAAAGTTACAGCAGTTTTTGTTTGATTTTTAAGAAAAACGCATTATTTCTAAAAAATAACGTTTTTTTGATATAATTTTAAAAGTAATCGTCCGAAAAATTTTAAAACTACATTTCTAATTAGATTTCATGAAAATAAAATTATTTAAACAAAATTTACATTTTTTTATAAAGAAATAAAAAAGTTTCTGCAGTTTTTGTGTGATTTTTAAGAAAAACGTTTTTTTGGTATAATTTTAAAAATAATCGACCGAAAAATTTTAAAACTACATTTCTAAGTAGATTTCATGAAAATAAAATTATTTAAACAAAATTTACATTTTTTTATAAAGAAATAAAAATGTTACAGCAGTTTTTGTTTGATTTTTAAGAAAAACGCATTATTTCTAAAAAATAACGTTTTTTTGATATAATTTTAAAAGTAATCGTCCGAAAAATTTTAAAACTACATTTCTAATTAGATTTCATGAAAATAAAATTATTTAAACAAAATTTACATTTTTTTATAAAGAAATAAAAAAGTTTCTGCAGTTTTTGTGTGATTTTTAAGAAAAACGTTTTTTTGGTATAATTTTAAAAATAATCGACCGAAAAATTTTAAAACTACATTTCTAATTAGATTTCATGAAAATAAAATTATTTAAACAAAATTTACATTTTTTTATAAAGAAATAAAAAAGTTTCTGCAGTTTTTGTGTGATTTTTAAGAAAAACGTTTTTTTGGTATAATTTTAAAAATAATCGACCGAAAAATTTTAAAACTACACTTCTAATTAGATTTCATGAAAATAAAATTATTTAAACAAAATTTACATTTTTTTATAAAGAAATAAAAAAGTTACAGCAGTTTTTGTTTGATTTTTAAGAAAAACGCATTATTTCTAAAAAATAACGTTTTTTTGATATAATTTTAAAAGTAATCGTCCGAAAAATTTTAAAACTACATTTCTAATTAGATTTCATGAAAATAATATTATTTAAACAAAATTTACATTTTTTTATAAAGAATTAAAAAAGTTTCTGCAGTTTTTGTGTGATTTTTAAGAAAAAGGTTTTTTTGGTATAATTTTAAAAATAATCGACCGAAAAATTTTAAAACTACATTTCTAATTAGATTTCATGAAAATTAAATTATTTAAACAAAATTTACATTTTTTTATAAAGAAATAAAAAAGTTTCTGCAGTTTTTGTGTGATTTTTAAGAAAAACGTTTTTTTGGTATAATTTTAAAAATAATCGACCGAAAAATTTTAAAACTACATTTCTAATTAGATTTCATGAAAATAAAATTATTTAAACAAAATTTACATTTTTTTATAAAGAAATAAAAAAGTTTCTGCAGTTTTTGTGTGATTTTTAAGAAAAACGTTTTTTTGGTATAATTTTAAAAATATTCGACCGAAAAATTTTAAAACTACATTTCTAATTAGATTTCATGAAAATAAAATTATTTAAACAAAATTTACATTTTTTTATAAAGAAATAAAAAAGTTACAGCAGTTTTTGTTTGATTTTTAAGAAAAACGCATTATTTCTAAAAAATAACGTTTTTTTGATATAATTTTAAAAATAATCGACCAAAAAATTTTAAAACTACATTTCTAATTAGATTTCATGAAAATAAAATTATTTAAACAAAATTTACATTTTTTTATAAAGAAATAAAAAAGTTACAGCAGTTTTTGTTTGATTTTTAAGAAAAACGCATTATTTCTAAAAAATAACGTTTTTTTGATATAATTTTAAAAGTAATCGTCCGAAAAATTTTAAAACTACATTTCTAATTAGATTTCATGAAAATAAAATTATTTAAACAAAATTTACATTTTTTTATAAAGAAATAAAAAAGTTTCTGCAGTTTTTGTGTGATTTTTAAGAAAAACGTTTTTTTGGTATAATTTTAAAAATAATCGACCGAAAAATTTTAAAACTACATTTCTAATTAGATTTCATGAAAATAAAATTATTTAAACAAAATTTACATTTTTTTATAAAGAAATAAAAAAGTTTCTGCAGTTTTTGTGTGATTTTTAAGAAAAACGTTTTTTTGGTATAATTTTAAAAATAATCGACCGAAAAATTTTAAAACTACATTTCTAATTAGATTTCATGAAAATAAAATTATTTAAACAAAATTTACATTTTTTTATAAAGAAATAAAAAAGTTACAGCAGTTTTTGTTTGATTTTTAAGAAAAACGCATTATTTCTAAAAAATAAGGTTTTTTTGATATAATTTTAAAAGTAATCGTCCGAAAAATTTTAAAACTACATTTCTAATTAGATTTCATGAAAATAAAATTATTTAAACAAAATTTACATTTTTTTATAAAGAAATAAAAAAGTTACAGCAATTTTTGTTTGATTTTTAAGAAAAACGCATTATTTCTAAAAAATAACGTTTTTTTGATATGATATAATTTTAAAAGTAATCGTCCGAAAAAATTTAAAACTACATTTCTAATTAGATTTCATGAAAATAAAATTATTTAAAACAAAATTTACATTTTTTTATAAAGAAATAAAAAAGTTTCTGCAGTTTTTGTGTGATTTTTAAGAAAAACGTTTTTTTGGTATAATTTTAAAAATAATCGACCGAAAAATTTTAAAACTACATTTCTAATTAGATTTCATGAAAATAAAATTATTTAAACAAAATTTACATTTTTTTATAAAGAAATAAAAAAGTTTCTGCAGTTTTTGTGTGATTTTTAAGAAAAACGTTTTTTTGGTATAATTTTAAAAATAATCGACCGAATAATTTTAAAACTACATTTCTAATTAGATTTCATGAAATAAAATTATTTAAACAAAATTTACATTTTTTTATAAAGAAATAAAAAAGTTACAGCAGTTTTTGTTTGATTTTTAAGAAAAACGCATTATTTCTAAAAAATAAGGTTTTTTTGATATAATTTTAAAAGTAATCGTCCGAAAAATTTTAAAACTACATTTCTAATTAGATTTCATGAAAATAAAATTATTTAAACAAAATTTACATTTTTTTATAAAGAAATAAAAAAGTTTCTGCAGTTTTTGTGTGATTTTTAAGAAAAACGTTTTTTTGGTATAATTTTAAAAATAATCGACCGAAAAATTTTAAAACTACATTTCTAATTAGATTTCATGAAAATAAAATTATTTAAACAAAATTTACATTTTTTTATAAAGAAATAAAAAAGTTACAGCAGTTTTTGTTTGATTTTTAAGAAAAACGGTTTTTTTGGTATAATTTTAAAAATAATCGACCGAAAAATTTTAAAACTACATTTCTAATTAGATTTCATGAAAATAAAATTATTTAAACAAAATTTACATTTTTTTATAAAGAAATAAAAAAGTTACAGCAGTTTTTGTTTGATTTTTATGAAAAACGCATTATTTCTAAAAAATAACTTTTTTTTGATATAATTTTAAAAGTAATCGTCCGAAAAACTTTAAAACTACATTTCTAATTAGATTTCATGAAAATAATATTATTTAAACAAAATTTACATTTTTTTATGAAGAAATAAAAAAGTTACAGCAGTTTTAGTTTGATTTTTAAGAAAAAGGTTTTTTTGCTATAATTTTAAAAATAATCGACCGAAAAATTTTAAAACTACATTTCTAATTAGATTTCATGAAAATAAAATTATTTAAACAAAATTTACATTTTTTTATAAAGAAATAAAAAAGTTACAGCAGTTTTTGTTTGATTTTTAAGAAAAACGCATTATTTCTAAAAAATAACGTTTTTTTGATATAATTTTAAAAGTAATCGTCCGAAAAATTTTAAAACTACATTTCCAATTAGATTTCATGAAAATAAAATTATTTAAACAAAATTTACATTTTTTTATAAAGAAATAAAAAAGTTACAGCAGTTTTTGTTTGATTTTTAAGAAAAACGTTTTTTTGGTATAATTTTAAAAATAATCGACCGAAAAATTTTAAAACTACATTTCTAATTAGATTTCATGAAAATAAAATTATTTAAACAAAATTTACATTTTTTTATAAAGAAATAAAAAAGTTACAGCAGTTTTTGTTTGATTTTTAAGAAAAACGCATTATTTCTAAAAAATAACGTTTTTTTGATATAATTTTAAAAGTAATCGTCCGAAAAATTTTAAAACTACATTTCTAATTAGATTTCATGAAAATAAAATTATTTAAACAAAATTTACATTTTTTTATAAAGAAATAAAAAAGTTTCTGCAGTTTTTGTGTGATTTTTAAGAAAAACGTTTTTTTGGTATAATTTTAAAAATAATCGACCGAAAAATTTTAAAACTACATTTCTAATTAGATTTCATGAAAATAAAATTATTTAAACAAAATTTACATTTTTTTATAAAGAAATAAAAAAGTTACAGCAGTTTTTGTTTGATTTTTAAGAAAAACGCATTATTTCTAAAAAATAACGTTTTTTTGATATAATTTTAAAAGTAATCGTCCGAAAAATTTTAAAACTACATTTCTAATTAGATTTCATGAAAATAAAATTATTTAAACAAAATTTACATTTTTTTATAAAGAAATAAAAAAGTTTCTGCAGTTTTTGTGTGATTTTTAAGAAAAACGTTTTTTTGGTATAATTTTAAAAATAATCGACCGAAAAATTTTAAAACTACATTTCTAAATAGATTTCATGAAAATAAAATTATTTAAACAAAATTTACATTTTTTTATAAAGAAATAAAAAAGTTACAGCAGTTTTTGTTTGATTTTTAAGAAAAACGCATTATTTCTAAAACATAACGTTTTTTTGATATAATTTTAAAAGTAATCGTCCGAAAAATTTTAAAACTACATTTCTAATTATATTTCATTAAAATAAAATTATTTAAACAAAATTTACATTTTTTTATAAAGAAATAAAAAAGTTTCTGCAGTTTTTGTGTGATTTTTAAGAAAAACGTTTTTTTGGTATAATTTTAAAAATAATCGACCGAAATATTTTAAAACTACATTTCTAATTAGATTTCATGAAAATAAAATTATTTAAACAAAATTTACATTTTTTTATAAAGAAATAAAAAAGTTACAGCAGTTTTTGTTTGATTTTTAAGAAAAACGCATTATTTCTAAAAAATAAGGTTTTTTTGATATAATTTTAAAAGTAATCGTCCGAAAAATTTTAAAACTACATTTCGAATTAGATTTCATGAAAATAAAATTATTTAAACAAAATTTACATTTTTTTATAAAGAAATAAAAAAGTTTCTGCAGTTTTTGTGTGATTTTTAAGAAAAACGTTTTTTTGGTATAATTTTAAAAATAATCGACCGAAAAATTTTAAAACTACATTTCTAATTAGATTTAATGAAAATAAAATTATTTAAACAAAATTTACATTTTTTTATAAAGAAATAAAAAAGTTACAGCAGTTTTTGTTTGATTTTTAAGAAAAACGCATTATTTCTAAAAAATAACTTTTTTTTGATATAATTTTAAAAGTAATCGTCCGAAAAATTTTAAAACTACATTTCTAATTAGATTTAATAAAAATAATATTATTTAAACAAAATTTACATTTTTTTATAAAGAAATAAAAAAGTTACATCAGTTTTAGTTTGATTTTTAAGAAAAACGTTTTTTTGGTATAATTTTAAAAATAATCGACCGAAAAATTTTAAAACTACATTTCTAATTAGATTTCATGAAAATAAAATTATTTAAACAAAATTTACATTTTTTTATAAAGAAATAAAAAAGTTACAGCAGTTTTTGTTTGATTTTTAAGAAAAACGCATTATTTCTAAAAAATAAAGTTTTTTTGATATAATTTTAAAAGTAATCGTCCGAAAAATTTTAAAACTACATTTCTAATTAGATTTCATGAAAATAATATTATTTAAACAAAATTTACATTTTTTTATAAAGAAATAAAAAAGTTTCTGCAGTTTTTGTGTGATTTTTAAGAAAAACGTTTTTTTGGTATAATTTTAAAAATAATCGACCGAAAAATTTTAAAACTACATTTCTAATTAGATTTCATGAAAATAAAATTATTTAAACAAAATTTACATTTTTTTATAAAGAAATAAAAAAGTTACAGCAGTTTTTGTTTGATTTTTAAGAAAAACGCATTATTTCTAAAAAATAACGTTTTTTTGATATAATTTTAAAAGTAATCGTCCGAAAAATTTTAAAACTACATTTCTAATTAGATTTCATAAAAATAAAATTATTTAAACAAAATTTACATTTTTTTATAAAGAAATAAAAAAGTTTCTGCAGTTTTTGTGTGATTTTTATGAAAAACGTTTTTTTCGTATAATTTTAAAAATAATCGACCGAAAAATTTTAAAACTACATTTCTAATTAGATTTCATGAAAATAAAATTATTTAAACAAAATTTACATTTTTTTATAAAAAAATAAAAAAGTTACAGCAGTTTTTGTTTGATTTTTAAGAAAAACGCATTATTTCTAAAAAATAACGGTTTTTTGATATAATTTTAAAAGTAATCGTCCGAAAAATTTTAAAACTACATTTCTAATTAGATTTCATGAAAATAAAATTATTTAAACAAAATTTACATTTTTTTATAAAGAAATAAAAAAGTTTCTGCAGTTTTTGTGTGATTTTTAAGAAAAAGGTTTTTTTGGTATAATTTTAAAAATATTCGACCGAAAAATTTTAAAACTACATTTCTAATTAGATTTCATGAAAATAAAATTATTTAAACAAAATTTACATTTTTTTATAAAGAAATAAAAAAGTTACAGCAGTTTATGTTTGATTTTTAAGAAAAACGCATTATTTCTAAAAAATAACGTTTTTTTGATATAATTTTAAAAGTAATCGTCCGAAAAATTTTAAAACCACATTTCTAATTAGATTTCATGAAAATAAAATTATTTAAACAAAATTTACATTTTTTTATAAAGAAATAAAAAAGTTTCTACAGTTTTTGTGTGATTTTTAAGAAAAACGTTTTTTTGGTATAATTTTAAAAATAATCGACCGAAAAATTTTAAAACTACATTTCTAATTAGATTTCATGAAAATAAAATTATTTAAACAAAATTTACATTTTTTTATAAAGAAATAAAAAAGTTACAGCAGTTTTTGTTTGATTTTTAAGAAAAACGCATTATTTCTAAAAAATAACGTTTTTTTGATATAATTTTAAAAGTAATCGTCCGAAAAATTTTAAAACTACATTTCTAATTAGATTTCATGAAAATAAAATTATTTAAACAAAATTTACATTTTTTTATAAAGAAATAAAAAAGTTTCTGCAGTTTTTGTGTGATTTTTAAGAAAAACGTTTTTTTGGTATAATTTTAAAAATAATCGACCGAAAAATTTAAAAACTACATTTCTAATTAGATTTCATGAAAATAAAATTATTTAAACAAAATTTACATTTTTTTATAAAGAAATAAAAAAGTTTCTGCAGTTTTTGTGTGATTTTTAAGAAAAACGTTTTTTTGGTATAATTTTAAAAATAATCGACCGAAAAATTTTAAAACTACATTTCTAATTAGATTTCATGAAAATAAAATTATTTAAACAAAATTTACATTTTTTTATAAAGAAATAAAAAAGTTACAGCAGTTTTTGTTTGATTTTTAAGAAAAACGCATTATTTCTAAAAAATAACGTTTTTTTGATATAATTTTAAAAGTAATCGTCCGAAAAATTTTAAAACTACATTTCTAATTAGATTTCATGAAAATAATATTATTTAAACAAAATTTACATTTTTTTATAAAGAAATAAAAAAGTTACAGCAGTTTTAGTTTGATTTTTAAGAAAAACGTTTTTTTGGTATAATTTTAAAAATAATCGACCGAAAAATTTTAAAACTACATTTCTAATTAGATTTCATGAAAATAAAATTATTTAAACAAAATTTACATTTTTTTATAAAGAAATAAAAAAGTTACAGCAGTTTTTGTTTGATTTTTAAGAAAAACGCATTATTTCTAAAAAATAACGTTTTTTTGATATAATTTTAAAAGTAATCGTCCGAAAAATTTTAAAACTACATTTCTAATTAGATTTCATGAAAATAATATTATTTAAACAAAATTTACATTTTTTTATAAAGAAATAAAAAAGTTACAGCAGTTTTTGTTTGATTTTTAAGAAAAACGCATTTTTTCTAAAAAATAACGTTTTTTTGATATAATTTTAAAAGTAATCGTCCGAAAAATTTTAAAACTACATTTCTAATTAGATTTCATGAAAATAATATTATTTAAACAAAATTTACATTTTTTTATAAAGAAATAAAAAAGTTTCTGCAGTTTATGTGTGATTTTTAAGAAAAACGTTTTTTTGGTATAATTTTAAAAATAATCGACCGAAAAATTTTAAAACTACATTTCTAATTAGATTTCATGAAAATAAAATTATTTAAACAAAATTTACATTTTTTTATAAAGAAATAAAAAAGTTACAGCAGTTTTTGTTTGATTTTTAAGAAAAACGCATTATTTCTAAAAAATAAATTTTTTTTGATATAATTTTAAAAGTAATCGTCCGAAAAATTTTAAAACTACATTTCTAATTAGATTTCATGAAAATAATATTATTTAAACAAAATTTACATTTTTTTATAAAGAAATAAAAAAGTTACAGCAGTTTTAGTTTGATTTTTAAGAAAAACGTTTTTTTGGTATAATTTTAAAAATAATCGACCGAAAAATTTTAAAACTACATTTCTAATTAGATTTCATGAAAATAAAATTATTTAAACAAAATTTACATTTTTTTATAAAGAAATAAAAAAGTTACAGCAGTTTTTGTTTGATTTTTAAGAAAAACGCATTATTTCTAAAAAATAACGTTTTTTTGATATAATTTTAAAAGTAATCGTCCGAAAAATTTTAAAACTACATTTCTAATTAGATTTCATGAAAATAATATTATTTATACAAAATTTACATTTTTTTATAAAGAAATAAAAAAGTTACAGCAGTTTTTGTTTGATTTTTAAGAAAAACGCATTATTTCTAAAAAATAACGTTTTTTTGATATAATTTTAAAAGTAATCGTCCGAAAAATTTTAAAACTACATTTCTAATTAGATTTCATGAAAATAAAATTATTTAAACAAAATTTACATTTTTTTATAAAGAAATAAAAAAGTTACAGCAGTTTTTGTTTCGCATTATTTCTAAAAAATAACGTTTTTTTGATATAATTTCAAAGTAATCGTCCGAAAATTTTAAAACTACATTTCTAATTAGATTTCATGAAAATAAAATTATTTAACAAAATTTACATTTTTTTATAAAGAAATAAAAAAGTTTCTGCAGTTTTTGTGGGATTTTTAAGAAAAACGTTTTTTTGGTATAATTTTAAAATAATCGACCGAAAAATTTTAAAACTACATTTCTAATTAGATTTCATGAAAATAAAATTATTTAAACAAAATTTACATTTTTTTATAAAGAAATAAAAAAGTTACAGCAGTTTTTGTTTGATTTTTAAGAAAAACGCATTATTTCTAAAAAATAACGTTTTTTTGATATATATTTAAAAGTAATCGTCCGAAAAATTTTAAAACTACATTTCTAATTAGATTTCATGAAAATAATATTATTTAAACAAAATTTACATTTTTTTATAAGAAATAAAAAAGTTACAGCAGTTTTAGTTTGATTTTTAAGAAAAACGTTTTTTTTGGTATAATTTTAAAAATAATCGACCGAAAAATTTTAAAACTACATTTCTAATTAGATTTCATGAAAATAAAATTATTTAAACAAAATTTACATTTTTTTATAAAGAAATAAAAAGTTACAGCAGTTTTTGTTTTGATTTTTAAGAAAAACGCATTATTTCTAAAAAATAACGTTTTTTTGATATAATTTTAAAAGTAATCGTCCGAAAAATTTTAAAACTACATTCTAATTAGATTTCATGAAAATAAAATTATTTAAACAAAATTTACATTTTTTTATAAAGAAATAAAAAAGTTTCTGCAGTTTTTGTGTGATTTTTAAGAAAAAGTTTTTTTTTTGTATAATTTTAAAAATAATCGACCGAAAAATTTAAAACTACATTTCTAATTAGATTTCATGAAAATAAAATTATTTAAACAAAATTTACATTTTTTTATAAAGAAATAAAAAAGTTACAGCAGTTTTTGTTTGATTTTTAAGAAAAACGCATTATTCTAAAAAATAACGTTTTTTTTGATATAATTTTCAAAGTAATCGTCCGAAAATTTTAAAACTACATTTCTAATTAGATTTCATGAAATAAAATTATTTAACAAAATTTACATTTTTTTATAAAGAAATAAAAAAGTTTCTGCAGTTTTTGTGGATTTTAAGAAAAACGTTTTTTTGGTATAATTTTAAAAATAATCGACCGAAAAATTTTAAAACTACATTTCTAATTAGATTTCATGAAAATAAAATTATTTAAACAAAATTTACATTTTTTTATAAAGAAATAAAAAAGTTACAGCAGTTTTTGTTTGATTTTAAGAAAAACGCATTATTTCTAAAAAATAACGTTTTTTTGATATAATTTTAAAAGTAATCGTCCGAAAATTTTAAAACTACATTTCTAATTAGATTTCATGAAAATAATATTATTTAAACAAAATTTACATTTTTTTATAAAGAAATAAAAAAGTTACAGCAGTTTTAGTTTGATTTTTAAGAAAAACATTTTTTTGGTATAATTTTAAAAATAATCGACCGAAAATTTTAAAACTACATTCTAATTAGATTTCATGAAAATAAAATTATTTAAACAAAATTTACATTTTTTTATAAAGAATAAAAAAGTTACAGCAGTTTTGTTTGATTTTTAAGAAAAACGCATTATTTCTAAAAAATAACGTTTTTTTGATATAATTTTAAAAGTAATCGTCCGAAAAATTTTAAAACTACATTTCTAATTAGATTTCATGAAAATAAAATTATTTAAACAAAATTTACATTTTTTTATAAAGAAATAAAAAAGTTTCTGCAGTTTTTTGTGTGATTTTTAAGAAAAACGTTTTTTGGTATAATTTTAAAAATAATCGACCGAAAAATTTTAAAACTACATTTCTAATTAGATTTCATGAAAATAAAATTATTTAAACAAAATTTACATTTTTTTATAAAGAAATAAAAAAGTTACAGCAGTTTTTGTTTAATTTTTAAGAAAAACGCATTATTTCTAAAAAATAACGTTTTTTGATATAATTTCAAAGTAATCGTCCGAAAAATTTTAAAACTACATTTCTAATTAGATTTCATGAAAATAAAATTATTTAACAAAATTTACATTTTTTTATAAAGAAATAAAAAAGTTTCTGCAGTTTTTGTGGGATTTTTAAGAAAAACGTTTTTTTGGTATAATTTTAAAAATAATCGACCGAAAAATTTTAAAACTACATTTCTAATTAGATTTCATGAAAATAAAATTATTTAAACAAAATTTACATTTTTTTATAAAGAAATAAAAAAGTTACAGCAGTTTTGTTTGATTTTTAAGAAAAACGCATTATTTCTAAAAAATAACGTTTTTTTTGATATAATTTTAAAAGTAATCGTCCGAAAAATTTTAAAACTACATTTCTAATTAGATTTCATGAAAATAATATTATTTAAACAAAATTTACATTTTTTTAATAAAGAAATAAAAAAGTTACAGCAGTTTTAGTTTGATTTTTAAGAAAAACGTTTTTTTGGTATAATTTTAAAAATAATCGACGAAAAATTTTAAAACTACATTTCTAATTAGATTTCATGAAAATAAAATTATTTAAACAAAATTTACATTTTTTTATAAGAAATAAAAAAGTTACAGCAGTTTTTGTTTGATTTTTAAGAAAAACGCATTATTTCTAGAAAAATAACGTTTTTTTGATATAATTTTAAAAGTAATCGTCCGAAAAATTTTAAAACTACATTTCTAATTAGATTTCATGAAAATAAAATTATTTAAACAAAATTTACATTTTTTTATAAAGAAATAAAAAAGTTTCTGCAGTTTTTGTGTGATTTTTAAGAAAAACGTTTTTTTTGGTATAATTTTAAAAATAATCGACCGAAAAATTTTAAAACTACATTTCTAATTAGATTTCATGAAAATAAAATTATTTAAACAAAATTTACATTTTTTTATAAAGAAATAAAAAAGTTACAGCAGTTTTTGTTTGATTTTTAAGAAAAACGCATTATTTCTAAAAAATAACGTTTTTTTGATATAATTTTCAAAGTAATCGTCCGAAAAATTTTAAAACTACATTTCTAATTAGATTTCATGAAAATAAAATTATTTAACAAAATTTACATTTTTTTATAAAGAAATAAAAAAGTTTCTGCAGTTTTTGTGGGATTTTTAAGAAAAACGTTTTTTTGGTATAATTTAAAAATAATCGACCGAAAAATTTTAAAACTACATTTCTAATTAGATTTCATGAAATAAAATTATTTAAACAAAATTTACATTTTTTTATAAAGAAATAAAAAGTTACAGCAGTTTTTGTTTGATTTTTAAGAAAAACGCATTATTTCTAAAAAATAACGTTTTTTTGATATAATTTTAAAAGTAATCGTCCGAAAAATTTTAAAACTACATTTCTAATTAGATTTCATGAAAGTAAAATTATTTAAACAAAATTACATTTTTTTATAAAGAAATAAAAAAGTTTCTGCAGTTTTTGTGTGATTTTTAAGAAAAACGTTTTTTTTGGTATAATTTTAAAAATAATCGACCGAAAAATTTTAAAACTACATTTCTAATTAGATTTCATGAAAATAAAATTATTTAAACAAAATTTACATTTTTTTATAAAGAAATAAAAAAGTTTCTGCAGTTTTTGTGTGATTTTTAAGAAAAACGTTTTTTTTTGGTATAATTTAAAAATAATCGACCGAAAAATTTTAAAACTACATTTCTAATTAGATTTCATGAAAATAAAATTATTTAAACAAAATTTACATTTTTTTATAAAGAAATAAAAAAGTTACAGCAGTTTTTGTTTGATTTTTAAGAAAAACGCATTATTTCTAAAAATAACGTTTTTTTGATATAATTTTAAAAGTAATCGTCCGAAAAATTTTAAAACTACATTTCTAATTAGATT